>KB293639.1:9435-28755 GCA_000328365.1 Capitella teleta | reverse complement strand
ATGCCATCCGTGCAGTTGGTCCTCCCCCATCGAGTGTACACGGCACCTACTACGTGAAATGGAAACCCATATCATTAATATGCTACATCGAGTTGAAATTGGTTAACATTGTATGAAACTAAAGACTCAAGACTCCTGGGTACAATCCAGGATGCCCACATTTGACATTGCCCTTAATTTTGATTCCATACTAATAATTAATGTACACTACTGCATTGCTCTCCACTAAAACAGTACGTACTTACATAAAGGAATATTATTATTGTACACATCCAATTCACCATTAGTGAACTGATTGTAGCCCTTGAACTAGGCAATTGGTGGTGGCCCGGGGAAGGCAGACTGAAGGGAAAGGGGGAATTAAAGGTCCAAAATTGGATGCAAAAAGTTCATATTCTAAGGTCACGAGAAGGTCACGAGGCGGGTGTGATTGTGAGTTCTGCTGCGGCTGTTCGTCCAGTGCTTCTCTGAGTTCCTTCAATGCTGCACTCGTTTCCTGGCGAAAAATATGAAATTGTTTGGTCTGCTCTCTCAAATCTGACTGCAATTGCGATACTCACAGCGCAGATTGCGTATCCGTCAGCGGACTCTTCTTCCACGTTGCTTGGCATCGTGCGCCAGTCGCCAAGGCAACGAGAATAAAAGCTAAAGATTCCATGTTTGTGTGCTTAGCGAGAATGCCTTCACAAGCGTCGTCAAGTCGTTTACATTCACACACAAGAAGGATGTAAATGAAAATAAAACAAGAAGTCAGTCAAAGCCTGAAAGTATAGACTTTTTAAGGATAATTCAAAAGAAGAAATAAGTTGTCAAGAGAAGAAAAAATTCTAAACGAAAACAAATTTCTATAAAGAAGTTGAAAAATGATGCAAAACTTGCAAAGTGTCACCTAAAATGGTTTCCGGCTTATTTTAACACTGACAAAATTGATGAGATTAAATTTGCATTTCCTTTAAGAAATAGACAGTGCACACTTTACTCTACTAAAAAAACATTAAAATTCAAACAAGAATCAATCAGAGATGTAACCATGAAACATTTTAATTAAGCTATTGATGAACATTGATCAACGAAACATGAACTTAATCGCCGCATATTAGTTCGTGGTGCCAAACTATAGTACATACATGTACTTCAATTTATGTTTTACAGCAGAATTGCACAACCAATGAGCTAGATATGAATTTCTACCTGACATGACTTTATTGTAAAATGAACAGTCCCTTCATTTGCGTTGGAATCGAGTCAACCCATAGAAATTCGAACCGATCGAACCGTTCTTCGTGTCTTAAAGGGCCCCGGACGTGTTCAACTGAGCCTCTGAGGATCCCTTGGAACATTAATTGGTGTTTCGTGAGCCGATTTTCGATGATATTATTGTCCCAAGTCATAAGCTCAATTTTTTAGGGCGTTACGATCCAAGAAATTTGGCTCCCTCCCGAGGCCTATGTTGAAACGAGTGATGACGTCAGATGCTACCTAACCAATCAGAACGCTCCATTTTAGTAATACAAATATTCCATTGGCATGGATTTTGCCATTTCATTAGATAATGATTCGTTGGCCGAAGTAATGCTGTGCTATGTTTTCTCTTCTCCTCATGGTTCAATTTATATATACATTTTTTATTTTTTTATTTTTTTTTTTTTAGCTGCAGGGAGGTGTTTTCCACAACATAGAAACCAGGTGAATTAGAAATTAAGTTCCTGCTATAGCCAACCAAGTGCATCAATGGAGGTTCAAGAGGCAGAGGAGTGGCGTCGTGTAGCGATTGATTTAAATAGTCTTGATGGTAACTAACGCAATTAATTGAATAAATTATTGATCTTTGTATGTTTTTTTTTTATTATTATATTCTGATATTTTTCTCCGTAGAGTAAACCGTGCACTGTCGATTAATTTTATAAACAATAAATCTATTGAGATTTAATAAATTCATATCACATTATTATTATTATTATTATTATTATTATTATTATTATTATTATTATTATTATTATTATTATTATTATTATTATTATTATTATTATTATTATTATTATTATTATTAATTATCGAAAATATTGCGGAAAAAATCGATACGTGTCGATATAAATTTTTGATTTTTTATACACAGGCCTAGTGGTGGAGCCGGAAACCCCCATCACTCACTCACTCATACACAGGCCTAGTAAATAGGCCTATACACATTACGTAACAATCAGTAATCTTCTGCTGTGAGCATGGACAGGGTTGTCTGGTATCATAAATCAGTTTTCAGCGATTGTTGCCGAATAATTAATTGTATTGTATTTTATTTTATCATATCACTCGGAAAGCTTAAATGTAAACCCAAATTTAGTTAGTTATCTGCCTCGAGCGATGCAGATACAGCATCTAGTTGATAGAGCAATCATGCAGTCCTTAATACGGCCTCACGATTTGGAAGTCACGCAAATAGGTTTTAATAATATATTTCAGCACCGTATAAATGTCATAACTTATTTAATTAACGGCTAGGGAGCATATTATTTTGGCACAGAAAGAGCGAATAGAAATTATGTGAATTACCTCTGCTTTTAAGAACAACACCATGAAAACGAGTTACGTTTAAGGTTAATTATTCAGCCTAACTGGAGCGTGCCATTCTCGATGGCTTTTGGATCGCTAAATTTTAACCTTTGCAATTCCAAATTGGATGCAAAGAGGTTAATAACTGCCATCTAAACTTCTTGATGGGGCGAATTTTTGAAAATACTTGGAAGTAAGAACTCCTATAATGGCGTGACACTATTTTACTTTTTATTTTTTTTATTTTTTTTTTTATTTTTTTTTATCATTTCTATTCCAGTTATATCTCAATTTATAGCGTGCACCAAACATTCTGTGATATTTTCACTTTTGATGGCAACCCTGGCCCGTCCCATGGCCTCACTCGTCGATCTCGCACTATTCTTCTTCTTTTTGATTGCTGTTGTTTTGAACTTTTGATTTTAGCACTAATGTGAACATCTTTAAATAACAATAAAAATCAAAGAGTTTGTATTGAAGCTCCGCGCAACAAATGATATCCCATAATGCTCGTTCAGGGGCTCATCCGATTCAGTTCTTTTCGCCAACACACAACACTAGCATTTAAATTTTGATCCCTCATTCACCATTTATTTTTTAGATTTTCTTGCATGAATGAGTCCAAAATAAGTTAGTCAATACATACCAGGTTGATGTTTTTCAATAATTGCATTAATTTGTCAATTTTAGCCGATTTGTATGTTTAATTTTTGACATGGAGGGTCGCTGGCGAGATTAAAATGCTGTTAAACTCGATAAAAATAACCTTGGAAACGGTTGCTATGACTATGAAGTGTCATTGGCAATTCAAGGGTCATTGGTCTGAATTGTCCCTCGGCGATGATCGGATTTTAAAAGTGCATGTGCACTTTGATTCAGTTGATGCAGGCATTTTTGAATTTCTCAACAAAACTCCAATATTATTATTATCTAGGTATATATCAGTCTCTGAATACATGTCTAAATCAGATAACAAACATAACGTCCAGTTAAATGAACACATTGCATAACAATCGAATAAACACGCACCACGTCGCACGGTATATTCAAGGTCACATGTCCGACGTCCTGCTGTTAATGAAGCTCATTTAAACCAAGTACAATTATAATTAATCCGCCCACGCATTCCAAATGGCTCCTAATTAATATCTAACGCTGCACACGTGATGTTCGCTCCCGGTCGTTGTCATGGTGCCGAGCGGTATCTAGGGGGCGGTGCCCTTAGCAACGCCAGTACTGAAATATCTCGTCATTCGAGTGAGGCGCTGCATTTGTTGAGATGGCGTGTCCCTATCTCTCTGGAGGAGCTGTTGGGTAAGCCCTGTTGGCTGATTTCTTGTTTTGCTTGGTTTTTGTTTGATATTTTAGGAATAAGATCTATTTATATATTCCGATATTTTCACAAGTTCATGGGTTAGGTTCGTTTTTGTATTGCTTTTTATTGTGGAAACTTAATACTATCTGTAACATCTGATCAATATCATCTCTAACTTTAAATTGCATATTATCTATCGCATCTACCATTATATAGCAGAATCTATTTTTAATGTTCTCTTACTGACTTTTTGTTGCTACAAAAAAAAAAAAAAAAATCTTTTTGAATTTTAAGAAACAAGCTATTACATAATACAATATAATTATTTGCTTAATGTATTATCAATTAATCGTTAATTAATGTTTATGTGGACATGGATACACACAAGAAAAGTGAGGATGCAACACGTCTGTAGTATTTTGTAGAGCGGTATCTTGGGAAAAATGATTTGATATATTATGTCATCTGTTATTTGCAGCAGAGAGAGATCTCTAGAACTAACCATAACAGCAATGGTTTTAGGCCATGAACTATGGTTTAATGGTTTTCATATGAACTATGATCATAATGCTCACAATAATATATATTATAACAGCTTCAAATATTTCTTTATGATTCAGATTGTCTTGTGCGCTAAAACGTTTTCCCGAGCAAGCAGAGTTCAAAGGTCACTTTTACACTTTTAAGTCATATGACTATCAACTTCTGAAGGTTAACAAACTATCGGTTTATAATATATCAGGCCATTTATTTTGAAAGTCACCTTGGAGAAAACCGCGTCGCAGAAGGATGATAATAAACAGCTTTTTTTATTCTGTGTTTTTCTTCTACTTCGAGAGGAGCCAGAATTAAGTAGAGAGGGAGAGAGGAATCAGAGGACCTCTGTTGTGTTCGGGGGTTCCAGAAAATCACTGCCGAGTCACTAATTCGCTTAGAATTCTCTCAAGCTGCTTATTTTCGTTAGTGAATATTTGTCATGATACAGCATCTTAGTTGCCATGGAGCATACTCCCAATAAGTGACCGTGTACGTTACTGACTTACTGTGTACAAAAAGCGTGTAATATTTGCGAGCAATTGGTGGTAAGTCGAACAAAGGTCACTTAATTTGTGAATCAAATTAGATAATCGAGACTGATAGTCACCAGGCGGTCACTAGATAGCACACTCTATCTGAATAAGGGATGCACTACACTCATTGTTTTTTTGTTTTTTTGTTTTTGTTTTTGTTTTTGTTTTTTTGCATTTAGAAAAAAATGCATTTTGTTTCTTCTTCTGCTCTGTTATAATTATTTATATTTGACGTGATGATTATTTACATGTTTTATTATTATCATTATTATATCTAAACATGCGTGTTGATAAAACAGAAATCACTGTTCTAATTTTCGACATACATTAATTATTTTATTAAACGCTCAATTCTCAACAAAAACAACAGCAAAAAAAAAAGTACATTTACTTTAGAAGTGTGATATCTGTCGTGAAGAACAACTCATCACAATTAAAGTAGAATATACTAAAAGAAGACTTGTTCACTGCTTCATCCTATTGACTCATCGACTTTTATGAAATAATACAGAAGGCACTAGAATATTCTTTTTATAAAGCTATCTAGCTTCTTCTCCTGCTCCTGGGATCTTCTAGAATAAATCTTTTCTGTATGTATGCAGAAGTCTCCAGAATGATCATCAGATGAGTTGAGTTTTCCTTCAATCTTTTGTGCTCTGCTAAACGTACACCACCGTGCTTCGAATAAACTATACAATCCCGTTGCCATTCATCCAAAAATACAACAATATCAAACATCATATTCTTTTTACGTCACAAAGAGAAAATAATTCAGCAAAATCCCAATTTAATTAGTTTTTAAATGCTCTTATAAATTCCAACAGATGAGGAATATTATGTCAACCTTATATCGTTGCAGATTATTCGCTGTTGGGTTTATCGTGTAAATGTTGATTGTTCATTTATATTTATTTTATTCAGTGAAACCAATGACGAGCATCAGAAGGGCGTCAACAAAGCCACCGAGGGAAAACGCAACTATGGAGAATACCTAGAGGTTTAAATTGAATCGATTATTTATCGATGATGATTTATTGGTTTTACTTGTAGCTGAATACGCTGCTCGACTGCCAGAATCTACAATCAACAGCGGCTGGTAAAGAGGTTCACGATGAGCATTTATTCATCATCACTCACCAAGGTATGGATAGGGTCAAACAAAGATCATTGCAAAATCAAATTATATTCTATTTCCAGCCTATGAACTTTGGTTCAAGCAAATCTTGTTCGAGATTGACTCTGTTCGCAAACTGTTCATGGAGGCTCCGGTGAGATGGAAGAATACTTTGAATCATAGATCAATCAAATACATTCGATACTGTTAACAAATCAAACTTTTTTTTCTAAATGCTAATTTGACGTTTATCTTCGCGCAGGTTATGGACGAATCCAAGACACTTTTGATCATCAGCAGAATGAACAGAGTCGTCATCATCTTAAAGGTCATTAAGTGCTTGATTTTCACAATTTTCAGAGCTACAATGAAGTGAGCAAACTTTATAAAGTCGGTGTGTGTATTTACGATAGTTTGATAGTAAATAGCGCAATTCCTGTCTCTTGACTATAATGCCGATATTTTTCTTGTAGCTCTTGGCTGATCAATTTCACATCCTGGAAACCATGACCCCTTTAGACTTCATGGATTTCAGGTGAGTTACAATTAACCTGTATTCTTTGCACCATATCCGTTTGCTTCCCGACAGAGGTTTCCTTGACCCGGCCTCCGGATTCCAGAGCCTTCAATTCCGACTTCTAGAGAACAAGCTCGGTGTTCGTCAGGTGAGACTATCAATTCGGGTTGAAATCGTTTCGGAACAATTTCTTCGCAGGAAAGCAGAGTGAAGTACAACCAACAACACTACAAGTCTGTGTTCCATGATTCCAAGTCTTATGAAATGATTGATAAGAGTATCGATGACCCTTCCTTGCTGGACGTTGTTGAGGTAGGTTATGCAGCGAGGTAAACGATATGAATCTACGTGCGCTCATTTCACATGTTTGAGTGTAACTTCTTGAGAAACTTTGTCGACATATCTTCAAAAGTATCACCTATGTAGAATGAATTCTAATATTAAAATACGCCTCACAATCGTCATTATGACATGAGCTTATCTCAAGTTGCCTCGATGACGTCATAAATGCTCATGGTTTCTGACGTATATGCTGCCAGAAATGGCTCCAAAGAGTTCCAGGAATAGACAATGTTCGCGATCGCCAGGACATTTGGACCAAGTACTGCAATGCGGCGGAGAAATATTCAAGGGACATTTGCCTGAAGCCGATGACGGTGATTAAGCTGAATGCTGGGTGTGTCTTTTGCAGTGTTGGTTAGAACGCACTCCTGGCCTGGATGTGGGATTTGGCTTCTGGGGGAAATACATGCGTGCGGCAAAGACTTGGATAGAAAATGGCTACCTTCAGCCTGCTAGGGTACTGGGCGCTTTTCTTTTCACCTGACAATCACTCATTGCTTGAACAATCCCTATGGGTGACCGTATTATTCGCTATGCAGATTTTAAAACTAATAATTGTTTGGTATTTTTGGTTTTGATTTGCATACCATGAAGTACCTGAGACCTTTGTCTGCTATGAAGTTTGAGATATTCTGGTCATTCCTCTACTGTTTGTTCATTGCATATGCTGGTTGACATTAACATTGCATGCTGGTGCTTATCACTCGCTCTGCTTGTCTCTTGCTTTTGTACAATTGGTTTTGGATGATAGAATTACATGTAGTTGTCTTGGGGTTTTCCGTATCAAATGAGACGAACATCCTACTCTGGGATGCTCTCACCTCCTCATTTTTTACAATCTCAATTTATAAGTTATCTTATAAATAGGAAGAACAAGATCCTAAACTGAGAGAAGAGAAAATGGCCGACTACCGCAAGCAAATGGTATGCCCCCTCCCCCTCGACCAAATTTCACAAGTTTATGCATCTACCAAATCTAGGAAACTTATGACTCAGTGGCTGACATCGATGTTTATAACACACACGTTGCCAGGGGCGACCGTCGCTTCAGTCACATGGCCTTCCAAGGCGCCATGATGATATCGCTTTACCGGGATGAGCCCAGGTTCCATCAGCCCTTCCAAATCCTCACGCTGCTCATGGATCTGGATTCCCTTCTCACCAAATGGCGATGTGAGTTGCTGTGCTTCGGATATCTCTTCCTACTTTGTCTCCACAGATAACCATGTCATGATGGTGCAGCGCATGATTGGGAGTAAGGTCGGCACTGGAGGCTCATCCGGCTACCAATATCTCAGATCCACAGTCGGGTGAGTCGTATCCCAATGCATTGCTAAGCCTGGCAATTTTGGAGCCGACCTTCTATGTATATACAGTTTATAGTTACGTTAAGTTTCTTGACATTGACCCAGCAAGGTGAATTGAAGGTCATATAGATATATTTAAAGAACTGATCTTAAACCAATCGTATACAGAGGATTCATCGCATGACGAACATCGAGGAGGAGGGGGGGGGGGAGGTGGTCCGGTTGACTACAAACCATACTGGCATGAATGCGTGGGTGTATCAGAATTTTGTGGGCAGTATTACGCATTACTCCATTCTTAGAATTTGCATAACCCAACAACTGCAATCTCTCCTCTCAATGATCAAAGGACATTTTTTTCTTCTCACAAACAGAGATCGTTACAAAGTGTTTTTGGATCTGTTCAACCTGTCGACATTCTTGATCCCGCGAGAGTACATCCCTCCCCTGACACCGCACATGAAACAGAGGCTGTCCATCTTCGAAGGTCTCGGCGAAGAAAGTCGAAATGGGTTGAAGAAGATCTACGACAGTGCCGTCCAGAAAGACACCAATGGTGCAAGATGTGATTCCGTCGACGAGGATTGAGCTCGATTTGGGAACAAAATCTAAAAACCGATCCCAAATGCACTGAGAATATGCGACTTTTTAAGATTTGATTTACTCTTTGCATTTTTATGTCAACATAAATGTGTTCAATTCACTTTTAATTAGCAAAGAGATTGTTGCATTGACTTGTTCATGTCATAGTATAGTCTTCCTCATGTACACGTATGTATGCGCTTGCTTAAACAATTATATAAGAGCCCCTTTTTGTTCGTTTATTACGACCTGACTGAGAAGCATTGGTAACCTTTATTCAGGACAATTTTCAGATTAATTATTGTAGGATATCTTTATGGTGGCATAGACCTTTGATTTGATTAATTTGAAAGCAAATTTAGCATGTGTTTCGTTTGTTTTGTTTTGTTTTTTAATTGGTGTGGGTTTTTTCAGTGAATGGTTTCAATCAGAACTTCGTAAATTCAATTTTTCATCTTCATTTTTGTCCATTTTATTGTAACGATTCAAAGAAAAGCAAAGGTATCGTAAAAAAATTTTAATAAAAATAACGTTGTTTTTTATGCTTCAATACACTTCTTATACAGATCCTTTGAATCTACTGATCCTATAGTGAACCTATAATTACCTGGAAACAATAAATAATAAAATAAAACAATAAAATAATTAATTGCAAATTCATGCGAAAAAAAAGAATCGCTGAGTATGACCTCATCAATAGCATCAATTCTAAAGGTGAAATTCAATCCTGATGGATGAATTATCGGTATTATCGATTCACTGATAAAAATAACGAGTTTTTACAATCCAGACCATTAATTAACCACACAAAAAAGTGAAGAAAACAAAGAATTCTGATATTTCAAAATGAGACAATTTAATACTCAGTAATCAGACAAATGATGACAATCCCCTGATAAAAACATTATTAGCAAGAAATTGTGACAGCATCCAGAAGAATTAACAGACAAAAATCCATAATTATTAAACATATTATGCATAGAAGTAACAAGGAATAATCTAGTATTTAAGATATTGATAGCACCATACACCTGGTTCCAATGGTTAACATTTGCACTAATTGCATACTGAACAACTGAATTCAACTCTTAACCTCTAGTAACCTATTTAAATTCTTCGGAAAATACAAATTGAACAAATAATTAGGATTTGCACCAAACCAATTCGCCTGCAATGTATGTTTTCACAACATTCAACTTTTCATCCAGGAACACCAAATCAGCATCGGTGCCATACTCCAAAGTCCCCTTTGAGTCAGTTATGTTGAGTAGCTCCGCTGGGTGTAAAGTGGCTGCCTCTAGAGCTTCAACCACACTGCAACCTGGAATTACACAGTTAGAATCAACCAAGAGACTCATTACACCAACCGGTGGCCTCTATAAAATGCTGAATACACTCGTTCAATGTTGCAATGCTGAAGAAAAAGAAAATTCAAGATTATTATTATGAGGTTGAAATATTCACACTGACCTCCCACAGAGGGTGTTGGTGTTGGCAATGACCGCTCGGTTTCCGGTGATTTCAACAGCTTGGGGGCCAAAGTGATGGATGCCGACTGGAAGACCCATTGCGGGAATAGCGTCAGTCACAAGAATCATACCTGAAAAAGCACGGATTTACACGAATGGATTGACAGAACCCTAGTCATCAGAATGCCTCGCTAAAATTTAGAGTACTGTAAAACAGGTATTTATTGTGTTCTTTGGCAATGAGCAAATTTTATATAGAACCCTCAGATTGGAATGATTCAGAATCGGAAACTGACCGGCTGGGTGCGTTCTGTGAGCTATTCTTAGAGCGGCAGGATGAGTGTGGATGCCGTCTGATATCATTCCATAATAAACCGTGCGTCCTTCGGGAATCTGATCGGAAGCAAGAAGTCCCACGAGGTGCGGATCCCGGTGGTGGAACTGCACAAATAACAAAGCATTGATCAGGGAATCAAAGTAAATCAGAATTGCAGAATAGAGAATATCATGCAGACGGTTTAAGAGTCTGGTTAATTGATAAATATATTTAGGACATACCGGTAACATGGCATTGAAAAGATGAGTAATGAATGAAGCTCCACATTTGACTGCTTGTTCCCCTTGCGCAAGACTAGCTGTAGAGTGCCCTGAAATTTAAAGCTAATTAGTTAATTGCCTTTTGACAACGTGGGCATGAATCAGATTCACCTAATGAGACTGCAATGTTGAGCTTAACCATCTCCTTGATGACATCATCAGCGTTTTCCAATTCAGGTGCAAGAGTGAAAAGCGCACAGTCATCCAGAGATCCATACACCCGATACACATCCTGCATTCCTCCATCCAGCTTCCGTATCATCTCAATTGGGTGGGCACCTCGCTTCTCTGGACTAATGAAAGGCCCCTCAATATGAAGACCTGGATATTGGCAAGGTCATTGTAGGTCATGAGTTCAGAGGTCATTTACCAAGTATTCCAGCCCCTTCTTTGCTTCCATTCTGTTTTTTGAAATGCGGCAAAATCTGTAAGTTTTGAATTATTTTATTGAGTTGGGGAAAAAATTGGAGATGCCGAAGTAAATGTAGATAATGAAAACTGAGAGTAATCTCCAGATTATGAAGATGAGTCTCCCTCATTTCTGATGCATACAGAATTTAATTTGTGTTTCATATGTAACTTAAATGAAGCAGGATTTAAGAAGTCAATGATTTTATTGCTTCTGCTTCTTGATTACTAAAAAGTCGATTTGCCAACCAAGAGTCAACACCAAAAGCATGAATATTGTACCGTTGTGATGTTATTTTCTTCCGCAGAAAGTGACATCACATGTATGGAAGGATCTACAAGTACCCAAGTGGCTGATATACATTGTAAATTGTCCTTGAATTACGCACTCAATCGATGAGAGAAATGTTGCTTTTAAATCACTGATAACCTCAACGAGATCAGATTACAACACTCCACAGTGCGTGCAGTGCAATGAGGATTATAGAAACAATCAAAATCAAAGGAACATCAAAGACCTTATGTACCAAAACGATTAGCTCGCGTATTATGCCTGCTAATCATTTCTTTGTAATTCTGGACTTAAGCTTATCGAGGTCACCACAAGCACTGCTGTCTGAACTGATCTCCGATTTACTGGCACATATAAATAGTTATTAATGCAACCATGAATAGCACAAAACAAATTTATGCAATGTTGCAACAGGACAGTAATTCTGGACTTCACCCACCTGGATTAAAATAAACCATCAATCCACAGTGTTACATCAGGTGATCATGAGTTCATCACCCATGACGACTTGGACTCGATAAGCAGCTCAGGTTAATTCAAGTTCATTTCATTTCATGTGTACATTACTCATTTACCTGTGTATATAAAGTCAAGCCACAACACACAGGGAAATACACGAGCCGGCCGCCCTGATATACAAGATCTTTGCTAACCTTTTTGTAGACATCGGGATGGCTAGTGATGACAGTCGGGCAGTAGGAGGTCACTCCATGGGGAAGGAGACCCTTGGAGACTCTCTTGATTCCTTCTGCAAGGTCATGTGACTCGGTAGAGAAATCCACACCAAATGCCCCTGTAGGTTCACAATTTCAAAATGTCATTCTCAAATAAATAAATAGAAACCCACCATTAATTTGAACGTCAATGAATCCTGGAGCAATGAGAGCATTCTTGCAATCAACCACAATATCAGCCCCTACTTGCTCATCAAAGAAGAGTTTTTCCGGATTGCAGATTTTCCCTCCTCGGACCCACAAATCCTCCCGCACGATTCTGTGGTTCATGAGAATTCTACAATTGATGAACTGAAGCAGCGGAGTTGATGGCGACATCTTGTCTTTCTTCTGAGCTGAAAATGAACAATTGATTTTAACACAAGGCGGAAGGAAGTAAATAAAATATCACAACAACCATAGTTCTAAGATGATAACCCTTACATATATTTCAGCATTCACAATAGATACAGAGTGACCCAGAAGTCTACTATATCCACTCTACTTACTTTGTAAGGCCAAGGTGAGCAATTAGCTCTTAACGGAATCTTAAAGGAATCTTTAAAAGAATTCATTATACAAAGTTAAACTCCATCGTTAACTAAACCGCGTCAACTTACACCTTGAAGCACGAGTAAAGATCAAGCTCCGACTCCAAAATGTTGTGTGAATGAATGAACGATGGAAGCAAAGATTCATAAAGTCATCCACCAATCATCCAATGCTAGTGCTATAGTACTAGTACTCAGACTAAGTATGTAGTATAACATACCAGAGCTCAGACGCGATTGAAAATATGTAAATGCAGTAAAAACGACGGCGGCATCGCAATTAACCCGCCTGATCTGGCGTCAACATCTCAGCTACTTCAAACATTTCCGGAAATTCCCGCATGTGTGCCTGCATGGGCTCCCAGGGTTCAATTTTTAAAATGGGGATTGAGAAACAATCTATGGCTTGGGTTTATAAAGTTATCAGCCTTTTACATTTTATTTAGAGGCCATTAATTGCCGACCATTCTTGATAATTTTAGTCGCAAGGGATAATTTTTTACTGCCCATTAGGTAGTTGTTGAGTCTTATTTCAAGCGCTAAAAACCAGTGGATATATATATACAGCTCTGTGTTCGGCTTCAATGAATATCTACCACTCAAAGGTTCAGCTTCCAATATTCAAACAAATTCAATATTCACCCATCACTAGCGTCACTACAAGTATTCAGTGATTCATGAACAGATTGACAATCATCATCATGAGTCACTTCATGTCAGCTGTGACTGACAGCTACTCACTCAGTACACTGTGTTAGTGCAGACCTATGTATCATAGGCCTACGACTCATTTCAAGTCTATTGCTGATAAAAATCTTGAAACTATTATCACGGCAACCGGATAGACAGATGAAGCACTCAGAAAATGGACACATCCAGCACTCCTCCTTCCCCTACATCAGTAATTCAATGGAGTCAATGATCCGACTCAATTGTAATGATCGGTAATCGTGATCTCACAGTCTCATTCAGTCAGTCACTCCGTCTCAGACAGCAGGTCTGTCACGGTGTCACCACAACATTTTCTATCACAAGACTCAAGAGAGAATACTAGTTCCCCAAGCCGTAGCGTAGTCTATAATACACTACTAGTGTAGGAACAACTCCGCTACCCCTGGGGAGCTAAGAGAATACTTAAGTCATAAAACAGTGTTTTATGTTCACGATCGCTTACAATGAACTGGCTGCTATGAATACCTACATAAAAAATTCAAAACGCCTCTGGAATCGATTGTTGACAAGAAATGATCACATGATTGTGTCACGTGACAACACTTGAAGATTGTTCTCTATCGTCATCCAAACGAGTCGACGCTTGGCTGTGCTTTAAACGTACGGTGTCGTTTCCAGCACAGATCATACGTTGTGATGTTCTCGAATGCGGGACAAGAGATTATTCGACTGTAATTATTTATGATATTAGGTTTTGTTTACACGAAATAAATGGTCCAATTTATTTAGGAGAAGATTTATTGAGGAGGTCAAGATATTGAGGAGAGGTGGTGGCCGAGTGGTTATTGTGTGCTCGCTTCGAAAGGGCTTGGCGTTGGCCACTGGAGGTTCAAGCCAGCCACCAACCTTGTGTCCTTGGGTAAGGCACTTAACTCCTGATTACCTCCTCGTACCACATAAATCGTCAGGCTTCAGGATTCCGAGGATATAAATAAGCCCTCAAAACAAAAACAAAATACCAACGGTGCACTCTCCAAATTTATTGACGCATAATTTATTATAATTAATTAATTAATAAGCATCAATGATGATTACCGTGTATACCACTCAGTGTGTATGCCAGCCAATCAACCTTGTGTATTTGAGTGCATAATCCGTGCATAGATCACTCTCGCGGGAGTCTCGCCATTCAGCTAATTAATGTTAAAGAGGACCTCTGGTTGTTTTGATCTAGTAACAGATGATAGAGAATACATCCCAAAAGACCACTACGCCTTTTGACCGACATATTTTCAGACAATATGCTTGCTGTGGGCTAATTCCTAGATACATCAATTTTGAGAGATTTAAATCTCGCTTTCTTCTCGCGTTCGATTTCAAACCGTCGTGACGACATAAAAGTATTTCTCCTTTTGTTAACAAAGGGAACCGTCGAGTGAGCAGATCTTTCAGCAGTTTTCATAATAGAAATCTCACATTCATCTCGTTTCAAGTTATTCTGCCTGAGCATGAAATTCGTATTTTAATTTGTTTTAAATAACTCTCAGTTGGCCAAATTTCTCAATCGTTATTAAAAAGGAAACTCATAGAATCGATCTAAAAGTTCCGTAATGAACAGAAGTCCTCTTTAAGTGTCATAAGCAAAGTTGTTGAGGTGGTTCTGCTAAACAAACCGAGGGGTGTTTTACACAATATTAAGTTATTGAATATTGCATTGTTTTTACTATTACAATTGAATGCAGTATATGCATGTTTTTGCTAATTGTGATACACTTGTTAAACCTAGAGTAATCACTTGAAATATTTAATCCTTGCATCGAAGGCTCTCGTGAAAATGCAGCTAGATTAATGAAATCAGTACACCTTCTCTCGTCAATTTATTCCTAATTGTCTAGAGTTTTCTTTCATTTATAAGTAGTTATTACGACGTGAAACTATGAAATCATATACCATTGCTAAGGTGTGTCTCCGATCACATTGCCTTTATTAAGAGTTGGGTGATAAAATTGATCGTTATCATTGCTAACCTTTCTTTACGAAAGAAGGCGAATCAACCTCGTCGTCTTCTGTTTTCCCAAATATCCTCTTAAATAGCGGTTGTTTCTTCTTCGTCGCCAATCCGTTTGGGACATCACCATTCTGTATCCCCACTATTGCATAATAGTCCTCCATTGTCACATTCTCATATTCCTGCATGATGTCACCTTTCACAGGGTCGTCTATAGGATCGCAAGATTGCTTTTTATTCAATGTTCCTGGCATGCTGCTGAAACATGGCTTTCATTCCGCGGTGTTCTGTGTGCATCGACCACAAAATATATTATACCCTTGGCATAATTCGAGAATTTCAAATGGCATATAATGAGGTAGCTAGGGCCCGAATTCATTCATTCACATAAGGCAACAGCTGGCCACCCATGGCTCACCAACGGCATGATGCTGGCGCTATGTTGGGTGCACCCAGGGTCTACAGTTTATACAGTAATTATTAATTTGTTGGGTTTGCTTTATATGCAAATATGTATTGTATTGTACATCGTCAATTATGTATGAATTTTCAACATATGTATCAATTACACTTTGCAGATGAGAATCTTTATTACAAAAATTCTCATTGGTTTAATCCACGACAGACAAATTGAAACAACTTTTATTGGGCGATCAAAGAAGCTTTAAAAGAAGCTTCTTAATTGGGGCGATTGGAAAATGAATCGATCAAATTGCTAATTGTTCCTGCTTACAATTGGTGAGTGTAACAAAAATCATGGCGAGAAAAAAAACAAACAAACAAAAACGTGCTTTCATAATATAAAAACACTTCTAATGACATGTACATTAAATTTATATACAAAATACATTATAATTTGTAATTGTAATACATTTTACAGCGTATACTGCAAGTATAAAGTGATCAAGATATTTAATATCATCAATTACTCCACAAGTCCATGATGATTGGTGCAATTAGATAGCTGTTATCCAACAATAATTGTTATTCTACATGCACTAGTATGCAATCTATCCACACAACAGTGTACAATGACAATTGTGGAATCATGGGATGTATGCTCATGTGCACTATATTCAGTGTATAAACTAACTTACAAGCCACAAACCTCAACTAGCTTGAACTTTGATGATTGCTCTAAATGCCTTTCCCTATTACAGCTGCCGATCAGCCCATCCCTGCATCTAATATAACCACACACTATAACTTCTGGCTACTACATGGCTGACGGATAACATCTAACCTTGCTCCTCCAATATGCGTGCAATTGTGATTCTGCTTACCTGGATATGCCTATCGATATGTTCTCATATCGAGGCTGTTGGGGTATGTTGCTCGCTCATATAAGTGCTATATATAACTTGAAGAAAAGTTGATGTATGTATATTTAATATTATATAATATATATTATAAATGTACACTCGTATACATGCATACGATACATTATTATCTCTGCTAAAGTCATGTAGTTAGTCATCATTCAATCATTTTGCATAAATTGAAAAAACAAAATGTTTTACAGAAACGAAATTCACAAGCATCGGAGGACCATCTGCTAAATGACCTACTCCAATCGGTTTCTAGGATTGTCCGGCCATCTTACAACTCTTCAGTTGGAGTCACCGTTGGTTTAAGTCTTACACCACTTTATATTGATGGAATTGAAGAAATTGGACCTGAAGAAGCCAAACTAACAGTCGTGGGCTGGTTACTCTATGTAGGTATTGGTATATAATCAGCTAAAATATTTTGAATTGCCTTGCATATCGACAACTACAATATTCCAAAACACGGATTGAGTAGTAGTAAGTAGATAATATGTGTATTGCATTACATTCATTCAATTGACTTTCTCTTTTTAAATACCAATATCCAGTCTGCCAGGTGTTCCCATGTTGAATTTCTACATTGCTGGAATCATAAATTATATGTTACTCAGAGGTGGAAAGACTTTCATCTGCAATGGAATCCAGAGGAATACGACGGAATTACTGAAATTAGAGTGCCGATCGACCTGATCTGGAAACCTGATATTGTTCTCTACAACAAGTTAGTATATTCAAGTAACAAGTTACGTTTAGAAATGCATGTTAGGCCAGTTAACCAGCTGTTCATTCTTAATGGCAGAAAATGGCTGACTGGACAAGTTAATGGATGCAAGCCGGCTGAGCCGAGACATAATTTTTGAGGCTGGCTTAGGTTATTAATGGCAGCTAGCCGGTTGAAACAGGCCAAAGTTCAGAGTAAATTGCATTTGCCGGTGTTTACTATAATCCTGAAAAGAACATTTTTACCAATAGTTTCGAAAACTGACAAAAATTAGGCACCCAATGAAATATAAATATATCACTTAATGATACACAAAATAATGCAGGAAAAGTTGTGCTTTTTTATTGTAGTTTCTTTTTTTTTTTCTATCTAATTTTTGAATAAATTATGCGTATGCATGCAGTAGCGTATAATTATTTCTGAATTCGTTTCAGTTTCATAGAAATAACACAAAAGCGAGTAAGAGAGGTACAAACAGCACTATCCAATACATGTATAGAAATTATACTAATAGTAATTACACTGACTTGATATTCAGAGGTAGAATTACTGCAGATGTATTTATATAAATACTTTTACCTTTCAGTCTGGATGTTGAGCTTGAAGTGGATGGAAGTGCATTGGCGACAATAGAAAATTTTGGCACAGTGCTTTGGGCTCCTCGCACTAAACTGAGGGTACTGGCCACAAAACCAGTGACTTCTTCATCCTGGATGAATTGGACGCCCAGGGAATATGACTGGTCAGCAGAGTTTAAATTTATGAGCTGGGCATACGATGGATTCAAACTGGACTTGCAATTAGAGGGAGAGGAAATGCATGTCTGGGACTTTAAATCCAGAACCTATTCCATTGTAAATCATTCAGCAAATAGGACTGAAGTGTACTATGCTTGTTGTCCAGAGCCCTTCCCGTCAATAACGTACACTATCCAGCTAAAACTGAATTGATTATATTGTTTACTTTTGTTTCTCCAAAATTTGCATGGATATGAATTCCAAATAAATGATTACACTGTACAACAGTACCGTGTACAATTATGGCATGAATATGCAGTGAATACTAGTATACAAGTATTGTGCAAATAAACGTATATGCAATTATGATGGCTATAACTTTGAAGATTTCAATTTTAACAATGATTCCCAGAAATCCAACGAATCGGATAAATGAACAGAATCCATAGAAGGATCCAAGTTCAATGTCAACAACATTTTGCTTTCCTCTGTGTACTGTGACCATGTTGGCAGATTTTGTCCATTTGGGTCCCTTGAAAGAGAGAAATTACACATTTAATTACATATTCAGCTGGCAATTAAAAATATTTGCAGTAGAAGAAAAATCTTTTTTTGACTTACCCATTCTTAGCAAAGTTGGCCCAATAAGCCATGAAGAGATGGCTGAGCCTTTTATCACTAGCACTAAATTCATATCCCATGATATCAGCTTGCACAGTTCCAGTCATGAAGAAGACATCCATCGCATGATCCGCTTTAACCCAAGATGGGTATGGTGAAAAGTCAGGTCGGTGGTCAAAATGATAGAGATATGTTTTCCCCGTCCCTGAGAACATATGACAAGGTCATTTTATCAGGTAATTGGCAAATAGTTATGCAAAAAAAAGTTTTAATACCATTTTGTTTTTGGAAGTTAGCCAAATGCAACGTCGGAACAGCAAGAGCACTTTCGCCAAACAAGGCACACATCTGTTCCAGCAATATACTCCTCTTTGAGAAGTCCTTCCCCTCAAAATATTCTCCCATA
>KB293638.1:383947-395502 GCA_000328365.1 Capitella teleta | reverse complement strand
TCTACAGCGATCGAGATGATGGGAGGCATGCAGTCTTCAGGTAAGCCCCCATGTGTGCCTGAATATCCATTTGCATAAATGCATAACTCCCATAACACGACAAGACAAGGATCATCTGCATATGCAAATCGTCTTACTGCACTGGCCCACAGGGGGTCTTACCAATGAGCGAGCAGATATGGACAAAACTCAATGCAGTGAATGCTTTCTGTCTATATATATAATATCAAGGGAAGTCACTGATTCCTGTCAATCCTAGGACGCTTGCCTCGAAAGCAATCTTCTCTTCAAAAGAGGGAGCCGAAACTTCGGATCTGGCAAGATCACCAATAAATGAAACGATTGACACCAATAATCTCGTACGGCAACGCCTAATTACTAATTAATTGGCCAAAAATCCAATCAGTTGCAAAACGACTAGCAACGGGTACGATGCATTCATTTTGTCGGACCGCAGTAAATTTTCAGCCCGCAGCGAACTCACGATCTCTAAATGTCGAAATAAAATCCTTAAAACCGGAATGGAGCTGCAAAAGTGTAGAGCTCAGGATACATTCTTAATTTAACAGATTGGCTTTAGAGTGAAACATCCTGTCTGTAATTGTCTCTCGAACAATAAAAGCTATTCTGAGAGTCAAATTGAGCATGAAATAGGCTAGAAAAAGGAGTTAGAGTTAAAAGACGCATTGCATTTAAGTAAGTTGACTTGACGGGAATTAGCAGACGACACACAGCGCCCTTCGGTGTATATGTTTAGAATCGTTTTATATACCTCACAACATGTTGTGTTATCTATCTAATAACTTTAGAATTTATAACAAGTATTACGAACTATAAAATTATCTCAATACTGTTATATGCATCGAATAATTTATAGAATCATACTGCTGGACTGATCTCTATCGAGTGAATGCTTTGATTAATTTCAATTGCATTTCTCAGCTGGACTATTATTGATCAATCACTGAGCGGCTTGTTAAGGTGAAGGTCGAATGCTGCAGCCATCGTACCCGTTGTTAGTCGTTTTGGAAATGGAAGCATTTTTGTGCAATTAATGACTAATTAGTCACTGCCGTGCGGAGTTTTTGGTGTCTATAGGTTCATTTATTCATAATCTTGCCAGATCCGAAGCCTCAGCTCTCTCCCGTGAGGGGAATGTAGCTTCCGAGGCTTTGTTATTGTTCTTCTGAGAAATCAGTGACTTCCCTTGATATTATTATATACTGTTTAGAAGGCATTCCATGTATCCATCGCCCACTGGTAAGACTCCCTGTGCACTGGCCGGCCATGGAGGTAGCACACGGGAGGGCCGGAGGGATATGCTGGAAGCGATGCCTTCTAGTTCAGTCAGGAATCAAGCCATATGCGTTGAACTCTACGGGGCAGAACTACCCGAGAAATCGCGTGACCTTTACAAATCTGAGACATGAAGATTCGACATGTGAGGGGTAGATAGCATTTTGCTTCAGTTTTATTATTCCGCGATCTGCTGCTTTGTGTATCAGGTTCAAATAATATATACATAATATAACTATACATGTACTATATGACGTAGTGACTCCTGGGCTACGTCATTTATGCACTAGTTGGATGGTAAGCTCCAAGCTCGTAATAACGAAGACTCAACCAATCACTTCATATTGGCTTTAATTTACCTTCAATAAAATAGTCTAAAGTACTCAAAATAAAAAGGTTCCAAGTAAGTGGTCTTTGTAGAAGCACGTGAGAGAGAGATGTGTGGTGTGAAGGTGAGAAGGCGTAGAGGAATCAGTGTTCATGGAAAATATTCGTGTCTTATATATTAGAAGCATGGATGTGGGGCAGCCTGTGTTTCTAATAGAAAATGCAGAAGTTCGGTGCCTTCCAAATAGTTGCTATCTGACAATGATGGATGCGCTTGCTCTCCGGTTCTTTGTTCTCGGCGAACTTCTGACCGCCAGTATTCGCTAATTGCACGTTGGCCTTCTGACCTCTCAGTATTCGCTGATTGCCTCTTGGGAGATGGAAGCAATCCCGTGCACGCGCTGCCGAAGGTCTATATACATAGGCAGAATTTATATAATCATAATTACATATGCTATAATGAAACATTGTGTGAGGTAGTTAGAAGCATCCACGTAATCTTAACACTATATGAATCAATTAAATTCATTTAAATGTATTAATCACACTGTTTCGGGAATTCTGAGTCTGATTTCTGGATGTGTTTGATTGCTCATGTCTGGGTACGATTTAATTCTTCCGGTGTCAATCATATCGATCAAGTAGTGTTGATTGCAAGACGCGAAACATGTTTCCAAAACGATATAAAGCCATTTTAATGCTGACAAATTTCAAAACATTTATTCAGATTGTGCTCTGAAGTAAAATCGCGTATTCCTCGGCTTGTGTCATCAGGCCTCAAGATCTGCAAATCGGACATTCTTCCTCTGCTAATAAATGAACATACGAAAACAGCATCAGGCGACATTACTTCCTCACTATTGGGTGGTCTAGAACATTGTTTTAGTCATAGACCTAGTACAGTTAGACCACGCATGACACTCGAAACCCCGGCACGCAATCAAGCGTATCGGTAAAGCGGCGGAAAAGTGGTGCAGAGGCATTTCGTTCCGCCGTTGAAGTAGGGCTTGACTTAAAGTTCTTTCATATACAAGTAGAGTTTTTGCTGCAAATACTTTGCATTATGATTTGATCCTGAAGTTTCGAAAGCATGAAGAGTGTTAATTACAATGCATGTGGTTACAAATGAATTTCCAATGCAGAAGAAAAGTACAATATAGACGAAAGAGGTCAAGATAAAGGTTATTTAGCTTTATTTGAATACTTAAATGACATGAACTATTGATTAAAAATACCTGTGAATTTTGCAAGTTTTATTCACTCAGTCACAAATCAAGTTTAACAGTATTTTGACGGTAATATTGAGTCAGTAAATAGTGTGGTGTTATGAATAACAAAATGCGTGGTTAAAAGATGGAAGGAAATTGGCATATACTTCTCTCCAAGGGTAGCGTAGCTTATCTTTGATAACTCTCCGCAGGGCAATAGACAGCCTTTGGATTTCAAAGCTATGTTGTTTTCATTCATCAGCTTTCAACGCAGATTCACTGGCGCCGCTAGAGGAATACATGTATAACATTTTCTTTTCATAACAAAGCTCAGTGTCTCGGAAGTTGGTGCTTTATTGATGATAAATTCATAGGCCTAATTGCAATTAATTTGCAAACAACCAGATTGCCATGTTGCAACCTTAAACAAAGGTCCAACGAACCGAATCAATGGAATAGTCATATAAGCGACCAATTAAACGGTAGAGTAATTTATATGTTAATGACTGGATTACGTCGTTACAAGACGGCATTTTTAATGCTTTAACATCGTTGAGTCAGAGCAAGACTATTTGGAATCCAAATCTAACTGAAACATGGGGATTAACAAAAATAGGTTCTGTTTCCTGCCAATTGCGTTGGTGTTGTTAAGCATGCTCTCATGATAATTGTTGAGTCGTTTGCTAAAATTCTTCTGTTTTGTATAATGACTTGCACACAATAACACCTAATATTATTACTAAGTAACTGATCTAGTAACCACAAATGGGCCAGTGCGCCATGCTTGTCGTCTAAATGCATAGCCTCAGCACAAAAACATGTGCACATCATATAATAACACGATGCTTCAGTCATAGTATTACTTGGCTAATCAGTGTGGAACAAATGATTAAACCGACAAGAAATCAGCAACGATATTCAAAGATTAAATTCCACAACTTTAAAGTTGCCATGAACTCTCATGATCTGCTTGAGTATAAAAATAACGCCTATTGAAACGATTCGTAACGCATGAACTGCTCAACAAGTCTTCAGAAACTGCCTGAAAACAACATTTCCATAAATGACCCAGATTATTAAAAACTATTTCGATGCATAGTTGCTGGATATGTGAATAGCTCTTTAATTTCATGAGACTTGAGTGTGAGAGTTGAGTGAATAACTCGCGATATTTCGCGATATCTCGCGATATTTCGTCATTATTTACTTGACTCAACAATCTAACTCAGCTGGATAACATGTGAAACTTCCTGTTGCAAGTAACTCAACAATCTAACGCATTCGGATGACTTAATCCATCCGCGAGGCCAAAATTACAATTGAATGCTTTATCTATATCTTATCATATCTCTGGTTTTAGTACTTATTCCGCCTCAATTGAGCATGGATAGTTTGAGACAACTAGCCTTGCGTCTACCCAAACTCAGCGTAGTGCCCCCTCAGAGCGCAGTCCTGCAAGTAGAATCGAGAGATTGAAATTGTGATTACTGCCCTACCTGCTTCTCTTGCTTACCAGAGCAATCCAGAGTTCCAATAGCGTTCCTAGTTATAGAAAATTATCGAGACACACAATTTAATGGACTATTACATCTTAGTTACAACACACATGCACATGGGACAAAAACCTTGCAACATATAGCATGAGCAAATGTCAAAAAAGACTATACTCACGACAGTCAGCCTGGTGGATGAAACAAATCAATTAAACATTATTTCCTTGCGTCAACCAAATTCTCACCAAGTCAACACAGTTTCCATCTTGCAAAACCTGCCCATCTGGACATTCGCATGCTTCAGTATTAGCCATTTCACAGCTCTCAGATGCCAAAGGACGTTTGCACGTATTAGGGCAGGCTGATCCTTGCGGGACAGGCACAGTGCCTCCAGTGCAGTAAGCTTCAGAAACTAGGAAATCCATAGGGATTAATAACTGAGCGTTCAAAATTCCGTGTGATTTCCTCACCACACCCAGCCGCCTCTCTCCAGTCGACTAATATTTCTTCCATTTCACACTCGATGGCTACAGCTCTCAGGGAGCCACAGGCAACATCGTGAGCGTCGTCAAGATTATCAATGTTTGTACAAACATCAAAGAAGCAATTGAGTCCGAAGTTTCTTGCATCCTCAGTGCCTAGGACTGCTAGGCATTCCTCAAATGGCGAACCATGTCGGTTCAGCAAGAGTCCACAATAACTGTTGTTATTAATGATTCGTCTCTCTTCGTTGTTGCATACCCGAACCTTTGAATCAATTCTTCCCTCGCATCTGAAATGATAATACCCATTCCACTTGACTTGTAATGCCCGATTGTGACACTTACTCGGAGTCTTCGGGGTCCTGTACTTGCCAACTGTTGCCAAAGTGTGAGACTCCATCAGTAACTGTACTCATATCTGTTCCGTTCTTTGCAACCAGATCATCTCGACGGTCATAATTGAAGTTGCCACAGAGGCCAGATGTAGCGTCCTTCAAATCATACGGTACATAAACATACCCGACATTCTGGTAGGTAAATTCCACTCGCAAACCAAAGTCAGTGGTTACACGGATATAACACCAGGCAAAGCGGTCAATCTTCAACTTGCCACCATCCAAAGTGAGTCCATTCATTACATTCACTTCAACCCCATCGACCTGTTTATAAGCTTATAAATTAACCCATATCCAGGTAGGAGTCTTACCAAAACTCTGTAATACTTCATTAGTCTGATGACATGGCCGTACACATGAACTTCAAAGTACTTGGGGTAGCTCACAGGATAGTTCAAGTACCGCAGCTCTGTTTTGACATAAACCTCAAACGGAGGTGTGGTATCTGCGTCTGCAGCAGACCTGGCCAATTGATACTTGCAAACACCTTGGAAGTCGAAAAACTTTCGGTCGAATGTTACAAAGTGGGGATCTGTACCGACTTGGCACCGTGCCAAGCCTAATGAAAATATAAGATGTGATATCAGATTTTGGTGGAGTTCCTCATTCTAACCTTCACATGCCCCATCACTGTTGCAGAAGGCTGAACGTGAACAGCGACCTGACCAACGCCTAATAATCCCAGGACCACCTGTACAGTTACGACATTCGTAACAATAATTAAGCTGCGTGCAACCATGAGACATCCACTGAGTCTCCATCTAGTGAATTGCAATGCAATAGTTTATAATAATGGAGGACATTAACAGCTCATAGCTATTCTTACCTTGTGTTCCACCCCAGTTTCGTCGACACATCCACATTCATCGGAAGAAACGCAAACACCATCTTTGAACAGCTTTTGGTCTGGACACACACAACCCTCCGTTTTGGGTAGTGCGCACTGTTGTGATGCTATGGGATCCCCACATTTGTCGATACAAGGAGATGCATTTAAGCGGTATTCTGATCCCCCTCTACAGTCCATTGCTGATAGCAAATAATTTATTTAATTGTATATCTGGGATACCTCTGAAATTTCACTCACGGCACTCTGCTCGATCTCGCCAGTCCACCAAGAACCCGGCTAACTGACATTCGTTGAACAACATTTCGAGATGAGCACAAGCCTCATCATGGGCAGCAGTATCATTCAAAATATTTGCACAAACATCAAAGCGGCAATCAGTCTGGAAGCCTTCCGCGTCTCCCATACTTAGGAGACATTCACGAAATGGCGAATTCCACGTGCTAATCAAACCACAGCGCGTATCATTCCGATTAACTTGACCAATTTCGTCCTCACTTTCACATATTGATATTTCTGCGTCAATTGTTGAAACACAGCTGCAAAACATCAACATGACAATAATGAAAAAACTGTAATAATGAGGCAATACTGAGAATACTGTGCAAGTACTGAGAATTTAGAATCTTGCAACGTACTTTGGTTCTTCTGGGTCATCAACGTGCCAACTGATGCCCAAGTGAGACGCACCATACGGAATTCTTCTCATATCAGTTCCGTTTTTCGCCACGAGGTCATCCGCAATGTCTCCATTGTTATTGCCACACATTCCACTCATAATTCCATTCCACTGACGCGGAATATAGACACCTCCCCATCTATCACCATGCCAATCAACTTTGAGTCCAAAGTTAGTAGTGACAATTAGAACGCTTCCATCTCTAATAATCGTGATGCGTCCATCAGCCAGAGACATCTTCGTTCCATCACCAAGGTCACGTAATCTGTTATTCACCTGCAAAAGGATCCAAGTTTAGTCATAAGCAAATAAGTGGGTCATGATTGCCTCACTAGTAATATATTGGAATAGTCTTTCGCAAATGTACTTGAAAGGCGAAGGACTTCATTATAAACTTGGAGTTCAAAGTACTTTGGATAGGAAACGTCTTTTTCGTAATTTCGGCGCTCAGTCTTCACCAAAACTCTAAATGCCGGAATATCAGCGGAGCCATCAAAACTGGCAAGGTTGTATTTGCAGAGTCCATGGTAAGAGAATCTTTCCTGGTCAAAAGTATGAACGTGTATATCAAAACCAGCGCGGCATTTAGAAAACTCTGTGTAGGGTAAAGTTTGCATTGTTATGAACAATATTGCTGTCATATCTAATATTCCAGTACGTACCTTTGCAACTACCGTGCTCACAAACATAAATTTCGTGACATGCATGAGAATGGGATGTGGCGACTGCTGCTGCCAACTTTCTTCGACCAAAGTTATTGCAATAGTAAATACGGTCACAGTTGTCCGACAGCCAAGATTCACCGATCTGTATGCAACAATCAGCAAATGAGATCAAAAGTGCATCTTAAGTGTGACAATTAATGTACCTCTCTTATTGTCCCATCCACAGCGCACTTGCAATAAGTTACGTCGATGCATATTCCATTATCCAGAACCATCTCCCCTGGACAGGCACAAGTCTCAACACTTGGTAAAAGGCAAAAGTCGGTGGCCATTGGACTGTCGCATGTATTTATACAGGGTGACCCGCTGACTTGGTACTCTTGTCCTTCGGGGCACATCAATGCTGTGACAAATATCATGAATGAAAACCTGCTGACCCAACGCCGCTATACTCACGGCAATCGGCAGCTTCTCTCCAATCAACGACAATGCCAAGGTCTCTGCACTTCCCAGCCAATGAGCTGAGCATCGCACAAGCAGCTCCCTTCATAGCTGTCAAGTTGTGGTGGAAGGCGCAAACATCAAACTCGCACATTGCACCAAAGTTCTGACGTCTAACCGTCAAAATCTTAAAGCACTCATTGAATGGTGATTTTCCTGGATTGCTTATCAAGCCACAGAATCCTTCAGTGTGAACAAGGGTTTGGGTGGGTTCAGGACATGATGACGTTATAATGACATTTGCCGGTTGACATCTACAAGAATCAATTTAATAATACATCAAAATTGAGCTTAACAGAACTCACTGTTGGTTTTCTGGGTCATTCACCTGCCAGCTATTTCCAAAGGCAACTTCTAGACTTGCATCCCCACTCTGATCAACACCATTTCTATCGATGAGGTCATTGCTGGAGTCTCCGTCATAGCGGCCACACAGACCTGAGACTTGGTTCTGCATGCTTTTTGGGATGTACACCTTCAAGTCCATTTCGGAAGTCGAAAAATCGAAGCCAAGGCCAAACTTAGTTTCAACTCTCACTATACCCCAGCCGTTTGGTCGAATGGTTACCTGTCCGTGCAAGGTGGTCATTTTCTTGAATGGAACCACAGTTCCATCGATCTATATGGCAGAGTGTTTTCACCAATAGTCATAATGCTTGAGAATAAAGTACTCACAATCAAAACCATGTCTCGTCTCTCAGCATCTGCCCTGTCAATTCGAAGTATGTGCCCGTTCAGTTGCAGTTCGACATATCTTGTCCAGGACACTCGTGTGTTGTAATTCAAGTGCTCATTCCGTGTGAGCAAGCGGAAGTTTGGAATGGTGTTCATGTTGCCTGACTTCATTACTAAGTCGTATTTGCAGGCTCCTTGGAAATGGAACTCTGTGCCATCAAAGCTAATGTAGTGGACGTCAGCAAAGGAATGACACTCATCTCTTTCTGTAATTCAGGTGGAGATACGTCCAACATAATTACTTAAGTCCCATATGTGTAATTTCACCCACCTTCACAAACATTTCTATTGCAAAATTCTGTTGGTCTGCACCAATGGTCTTCTTGTTGAAGCTGAGCATATCCAAACTGGCATTTTGTCTCGTTATGATTTCCATTGTTGATGTTGTTTTCATCGCAGAATTTGCACGTGTACTTCGTCTTGCAGTCATCATCCAAGAAGAACCCCCCAATTGCGGTGGACTGCAATTGGAACAATCACAAAAATAATGTTCATGATTTACTTACTCCTTGATTTCCTGGCGAGGTTCCACAGACACACTGTAGAGGTGTGAGGCATGTGTTGCCGGGTCCTATCACTGTATCTCCCGGACATTCACATGTTTCCCCTATCTCTTCAGGGCAATCTTGCGATGCAAATGGGCGTTGACAGGTGTCTGGACACATGGAACCCCGTGCATTGTATACAAGATCTCCAGGGCATTCCATGACTGGAATCAAGCATTAAGGGATCATTCTTTCATATGTACATAACACATGTTGAGTATGCACACCGCATGTTGTATCTTTTCGCCAGGTTTCAGGCAGAAAAGCGCCATTACAGGCCTGGGGAAAACTTTCTAGATGATGGCACGACACTTCCTGCATCTCGATGACGTTTGGGAAAACTGCACAGACATCATAGACACAGTTTTCTTGCAGAGCCTCAAGCAATGTTTCGTTTGAACAGTCGGAGGATGAGAATTTGAACAAGTGGCCGCAGTAGCGGTCAACCATGATGACGTCCCGTTGTTCCTGAGTGCACTCCGAAGGAGGATCAATCACTCTACACCTGTGAGTATGCATGTGGCGACTGATGAGTCTGTTTGGTAGATTATATAAATACTCACTTAGATTCAGCGGGGTCATCCACTTGCCATTGTAGCAGATTTGTATAATTTCCAACTCCATCATTGTTGCCACAAAGACCCTGAGTCCTCAAATCCTCCGGTACGTACACATATGCGATCCACTCGCCATCATACTTTACTCTAAGTCCGAAGTCAGTTGTCAGGTGTACAAAATTTTGTTGGAATTCTATGCGTATGTTATTGCCATCCAAGGATATCGGGCACCTAGGTTGTTGAACCACGCCATCAATCTGCATGCAGGCAATAGACAAATTAACAGAAACAAATCTAGCATATGAAATACTCGTAAAACATCCACTTACCCACACTCGTTTCTGTTGACCCATCTTTATGATGTAACCATAAACATGTATTTCTACATAATGCACGTAGGATGTTAGCAAGTTACTAGACCATGGAACATGTTTAGCATAAATGGAGAAGGGTTCGTAGTCCATTTCTTCAGGTGATATTCCTGCCAGAAGGTATTTGCACATCCCTTGGAAGTCATAATTCTCGTTGTCAAATGTTATGAAATGTGGATCCCCTGAGGCTATGCACCACTTCTCTGAACATAACATGAAATACAGGTCAAATAAAGCTAGCCGGTGTGTAACTTACCCAGTTTGGTTGCTCGAGATTCTCTGGAATGCGCTGTGTTATCAGAATTCCCAATTTCATTTTGTAGGTCATCGTATATTGACACGGATGATGCCTGTAAATTCAAATGATGTTCGAACCCTGGTTGAAATTATTGCAGGGTCAAAAACCCGAATGCGTGACTAAACACGAATTTGATTTTCAGACAGATAGGGTGCAGATAGACTGGTCCAACTGCATAAAGAGGTTGGGTATGTGTACTACCGTCTATGGTTGTGGTTGAATAAAGAACCCTTTACATTCATTGACGAGAGATGTAATTGAGGATCCCGATTTTGGGATTCTGCTCTGGCTATCACCCGAATGGCTTGGGTCATTTGGGTGAAACCGTAAAACCCAATCATGCTTCAGTCCAAGTGTTTAATTCTTGCACTCACAATTAGCTGATTGAAACAAAAATGAAAACTTACCCGTAGCAATGGTAGCAGAACCACTAAGCAGGAGACGAGGACTTTCATCTTGGTGCTGATGGAGCACAGGTAGAAGGTGTGAGTTTATAAAGGAGACAAGCTTGGACCGTCGGCCCAATGACTCAGTTTGTTTATGGTGACAGTAATGAAGCACCATTTCTCCATTGAATCACCTGTTATTGCTTATTTTCTAAACCAAATTCCTTTTATGTTCAAACAGAGAAACAGATTAACAGGTGCTCGTTACAAACATTAATCGCTATAGTTTTCGAGTTTTAATTGCGATAATCATCCATTGGAATTCAGAAATAACACCAAAGTTTTGTTTTCAATGAATGCTATTAATTTAAACGGAAAATAATCAGCAGCAACAGCTGCTTTAATTAAGCGACGTGTCGCACGATCAATAATTGGTGTAATGCAGTACAATGTAAATTGTACTGCATTGATAATTGCATTGATAATGGTAGTACAATTGTAATGCTCATTGTCACAACTCTCTTGATCAGTGAGTAGAGATGTGAATTAACGCAATGCGTTATGAAAACTGTAAAATACTTTCTAGATATGACTTTTATCCAAGCAAAGACAACGAATTATTGCGCATGCACAGTCTGCATGTGGTTTCACGGTGACCATTACAAGGTTACTCCACTTTCTTATGCGCTAAGTAAAGGTATAAATGTAAACCGCGTCTGCGACCAAAACTAGTACATTTAATTAGTTAATTACAATTAATATCTGGCTGT
>KB293638.1:354508-365856 GCA_000328365.1 Capitella teleta | reverse complement strand
GCATTCTAGTAGACATATCATAATGTACCTTAACGACTCTTTAACTTCTTCCCCTTCCTCAAGTGCTGCATGACAAAGCACTTTAGTTCTCCAACGTGGAATAATTGCACTTGCACAGTGCATAAACATAATCAGAACATGATTAAAAGAAAATTAATAAATGCAATACAATGCATGTAAGTAGAAACACACGAGGTTCTAGAGACTCTGAAAAACTACTGCATCACTCAGCCACTTCAAGATGGTGAATACGTACCAAGCTACACATTGTCCTGGCTGGACAATGCCATCCCTGCAGACTGCCAGATAACCTGCATAGGTTCAATTGGGTTGTTCAAAAAGTTATCGGCTGAGTTCTCGATCTAAGGCTGTGAGACCAGCCAGAATACCAGGTGGATGAAGTGAATGTTTACTTTTTTTACATGAACTCATGTAATAATCATAATATGCTTACGTAACCCACCGTCCTATGGGAATTTAACATGGGGAGAAGATTACCTTGCAAGATCACCCTACATGTATTAATTGGTGATGAGAGGGGTCAGGAGGCTGTAAGGTCACCTAGAATACCAGGTGGATCAAGTGGATGTTTAATTTTTTTACAATAATTCATGTAATAATCACAATATGCTTACGTAACCCACCGTCCTATGGGAATTTAACATGGGGAGAAGATTACCTTGCAAGATAACCTTACATGTATTAATTGGTAATGGGAGGGGTCAGGAGGCTGTAAGGCCACATAGAATACCAGGTGGATCAAGTGGATGTTTAATTTTTTTACATGAACACATGTAATAATCACAATATGCTTACGTAACCCACCGTCCTATGGGAATTTAGCATGGGGAGAAGATTACCTTGCAAGATCACCCTACATGTATTAATTGGTGATGAGAGGGGTCAGGAGGCTGTAAGGCCACATAGAATACCAGGTGGATCAAGTGGATGTTTAATTTTTTTACAATAATTCATGTAATAATCATAATATGCTTATGTAACCCACCGTCTTATGGGAATTTAACATGGGGAGAAGATTACCTTGCAAGATCACCCGACATGTATTAATTGGTGATGAGAGGGGTCAGGAGGCTGTAAGGTCACCTAAAATACCAGGTGGATGAAGTGGATGTTTAATTTTTTTACAATAATTAATGTAATAATCATAATATGCTTATGTAACCCACCATCTTATGGGAATTTAACATGGGGAGAAGATTACCTTGCAAGATCACCCTACATGTATTAATTGGTGATGGGAGGGGTCAGGAGGCTGTAAGGCCACATAGAATACCAGGTGGATCAAGTGGATGTTTAATTTTTTTACACTAATTCATGTAATAATCACAATATGCTTACGTAACCCACCGTCCTATGGGAATTTAGCATGGGGAGAAGATTACCTTGCAAGATAACCCTACATGTATTAATTGGTGATGGGAGGGGTTAGGAGGCTGTAAGGCCGCATAGAATACCAGGTGGATCAAGTGGATGTTTAATTTTTTTACAATAATTCATGTAATAATCACAATATGCTTACGTAACCCACCGTCCTATGGGAATTTAGCATGGGGAGAAGATTACCTTGCAAGATAACCCTACATGTATTAATTGGTGATGGGAGGGGTCAGGAGGGAGGGGTCAGGATGGGAGGGGTCCAGTTCTTAGCCTTTCTCTTATAACCAACATGCTCTGTGGTAACTCGAAGCCTATAATTTCACTAATATGAGATGGATCAATGAAAAAAGGTGTCAATGTCATCAGCTCCATGCCATGAGATGGAATAAACACCAACTGCTTCAAAATTCCATTGAAAAACTAGCTCAGTCCAGTAAGTAGTCTAGCTGGATATATAATGGATGGGCTGTATAATTCTTCCTTCAAGGTAGCTGGCAAATGGATATGAAAGTGTTGACATTTGCCTGATCAGGTTGATGATCAAATTCAGATTAAGGATTGGTCAATTTCTCTAACTCCAGAGCCACTGTATGGGCCATACCAGTAATGTGACGTGAAAGAGCATGCTTTTTGGTGCCACTTCCAATACCTCAACTTCTTTTACAATCGTTAATGCTTGCTGCATTAACTTTTAGCGCCGTCGCAAAGTGAAACTGAAACCAATGCTATGTCACTTCGAGTTTGCATAATTTATTTTCCCTGGGCGCCGATCGGACTCGGCCTCTCATGCATAAAACATTAGCTTCCATATAAGGCGATCGGTAATCTCACAACTTTCTCCAGGACCTTCGAAAGGAAAGGTAGATTAAACATCGGTTCAAAATTTGAGAAAACTGCAGTGTCTGATGATGGCCTTTTCATAAGTTGTGATATATGAGCTATTTTGAATGTTTTGGCACATGGCCGACTGACAGTGATTGGTTGATGGTTGAGGTGATCAATGGTACAAGCGGCTCAATACACTGCTTGAGTAGCCAAGTGGGTTTTGGATCCAGTGACGAGTGTTTGGTTGCAGAGCTGCTGATTGTTGTCCGCACCTCATCCTCAGACACAGGTCTCAGAACACACAATGAAAATTCAGGCTGTTCGGGAGCTGGTGTGGACGCAATGATAATAGAATATCATCAATACTGGCCCGAATCTTTTCTACCTTTTCTTCGAAAAAATCACTAAATTTGGCGAGTAAGGAATTGATGTCTGGGTGCTGCAGCAAAGGATTTTTTTTTTTCGGTTTTCATTTTTTTTTTTTTTTTTTTTTTTTTTGCTTCTGTATAAAAAATTCTTTGTGCACTTGTAAGCCAGTTTTGTGCCACTTTCTTTCACTCTTGCGTCGTACTTGCATTAACCTGCGCAATTCATCAGAGTACCACGGAGAATTATCACGATTGGGAAATATTCTGCTTTTCAAAGGTGCATGCTTTTGCATTAGTTGACTGAGTACACTGCGATAGGCATCAACCTGTGCATCGAGATCTTCCTCATAAAGGGTCAATAAGGGAGAACAGGTAATGTCTGCAAACATCATTGGAATGTTAATTTTCCTTAAATTTTTATAGGTCACAGGCTGAGCTTTATCTTTATCATGCACTGGAAGAGACAGATCGCAGAAGACAGCGCTGTGATCAGAGATGCATGCACAAGTCTTGCACAGAGATGTTGAGGTCCAATGAAGAGTTACTTTTAGTGAAGAGTAAGTTCAGGGTGTGTCCATGTCGATGAGTCGCACCGTACACATGATGTGAAAGTCCAAAACTGCTACAGAGATCTCTAAGCGTGTTACTCTGAAAACAATTTCGGTGAAAATCAAAGTGAACATTGAAGTCACCTTAAATGAGAATCTCGCCACCAACGCCTCATAACTTTTCAAGCAATCCCTCGAATTCTTCCATGAAAAGATTAAAAGTGACATGTGGAGGTCTGTAGATCAGAACAATGCGAACCTTTGGCTGTGTGTCTAGTTGGCAGTCCTTAAATTCTAACGAAGAGTATTTTAATTTAGACAGATTATTCAGCCTTAAGTTTTTCTTAGACACCACGGCAACACTTCCTCCACGAGAACCTCTTGGTACATGATTCACTTTAAAACTACTTGGGGTCAGCTCTGCGATGACTGCATTGTCACCGATGTTGCCTCTGAGCCAGGTCTCTGTGATACAGAGAACTTCAAATTCATGGTCCAAGATTAGGTCATTGATTTTCTTGTTTTGTTATACAATGAGCGATTGTTTATCAGACCTATTTTGAGTGATTTCTTTTTGGACTTGATGGGGCTTCCTCATTTTCCTGATTTTGCGCTGCAGAAGTAACGATTGTCTGTGGAATGTCAGATGGGAGTTTCCAGCTTTTATCATGTTTCCAGCGACCTTCACTTAGCGCAAACTTCCAAATAGTACAGTCGTCACGCAGACTAAAACTATGATTAGTATCTTCCTTTTTCGCATTTTCATTTAGTTTTTTTGTACATTTCTTTCATTTTGTTATAACCTTCTTGTTCCTTTTCTGTTTTAGAAGGTCGCATTCGGACAACAGGCGTGTCTTCTTTACTTTTGATTTCCTCATAACGCACCCTGAAAGTCCGCGCATCAAATTCGGAGTGAAATCTCACCTTCATTAGACGATTTTTTTTTTCTGGGTTTTTACGCCCAATTCGAGAAACTTGCTTGGGTTTGGAAGTTTGCCTCATTTTCTCACAAAGACACATAAGGCACTAATACAATACTTTTAATATCAGAGTGCCGTAAAACTCCACCCATTCATTCATTCATTCTCACAAAGACCTGTCATAAACTCCAGATCCTTTCCCTCGTCCTTTACTTCTGAAATTATGACCTCTGCTCTAGTCTCTTGGTCATTCAAAGTCTCTTTCATGGTGTTCTTGACAGCTTCAGCGAAGGAGAGAGTAAGGTTATTAGAGTTTTCTTCATTTTCAGGTTTTGATGGATGAGACATGAATTGTTTTAGGTTGTCTTGGAGAGAAGCCAATTGGAGGCGCAGTTCAAGAATTTCTATAACAGTTGTCATTGGGGGGGAACTACATGTACAGTCACTTTGCTATTACTTGCTTGCAGTGTTTTTTTGTCCATTTTGTCCGGGTTTATTTTTTTGTCCGTTTGTGCATCGATTGTTGACTCTGCAGTGCTGCCCAACTGTACATGTATTATCCATAAAATCATAAAAATGTGTGTAACAAAAAATGTGCGTAAAATCGAAAAGATAGGGGTATGACGTCATGGATTTCTTTTCTGGCACTTATTTAACACAACTGAGTGTTAGCGGAGCCCCAAGAGAACAATTGCTTCTCCGTTCACAATTGATCCCAATAATTCTCTGAGTTTTCATGTTTTTAAAGCAAAACAAAAAACAAAAAACAAAAACAAAAGCAAAAAAAAAACACACACACACACACACACACACACACGGCACACACGGTGGCAACAAACAAACAGCATTCAAAAAGACTATAATAAAATCTTGTTACCATTGAGCATGGCCGGTAGGTTAGAAAAATGACACCGATTTTTTCACCTTGCTAGGCATCCATTATTTAAGGAGAAGATTGAAATGAATACCAAGCAAGGGTTCCAAGCCTGCATGAAGTTGGAGCTGAACGCTATGTTGGTTACAACAAAGTGATTCAATGTGCTTTAACTCCATATTCATAGGCCTAATGTACCTAGCACTTTTTGAAAATAATGTGTATTACGCGAGTTGTTTGAAAAATAAATATTCATAACATAAATGGTTACATTTTATTTTCAAATGCATTTTTTTCCTTAACACTACAATTTTTATTTATTTTTATTTTTTTTTGGGGGTGTACTTCTACTGATATAACTATGAAAGCCTCATTTCGACATAAAAATAACTTGTTGACCTCTCACAAAAATTTTTCTCGACATGGGATTACTGACTTTAATTGAGGACACTACTTTACTGTTATGAAATTTAAATGGAATTCTGGCCACAGTAAATTAAGTTAACATTGTAGGAACTCAATGAAACACACGAGTCAATTGGGCTCTACTGAATTCACTGTCTTTATTCACGAGCATGCCTGGTATATATACTGGTTAGTGCAAACAGGAGATCCCCTGGGGGATCCCTGAGCGTATCTACTCAATCACTGTTCGACATATGAATTTGTTCACGGTGCTTGAACGGGGCACTACATGGGTTCCCCTACACCGAGACGGAGTGGCGGACGACTCTCCCTCCCACTGCGAGTTGTTGTAGCAACTGCCTTCAAGGGTCGATCGAGACTGTCTCTTGCTGATCCTTGACGTCGAGTACGAAGGTCTTTGCGCTGCGACGGAGAACTTTGTAGGGACCCAAGTACGGTGTGTCCAGCGGCCTTCTGTGGGCCCCCACTCGGATGAACACCTCTGTTGCTCTGGACAGTGAGGCAGGCACTGCACTGTTTGGTGTGCCGTGGTGGCTAGGATGCTCTGGCACTTTAGGCGGTGTACGAGCCGTCCCTAGTGGAAGCAGGTCTCCAGGTAACCTTGGTCTGTGTCTGAAGACTAGGTCTTGCGGGACGGCATCCAAGTCCTCCTTATGCGCCACGCGCAAACCAACGAGCACCCACGGTAGCTGACCCATCCAATCTGGTCCGGTGAAACGGGCTCGTAGGGCTGCCTTCAAGGTGCGGAACATCCGTTCTATCATACCGTTGGCCTGTGAGTGGTAGGCACTAGGCAGTGATCCAATGCAACTTGAACCCGAGAGACGTAGCTACCTCGTTTCCAAAGGTTGGAGGTGAATTGCCGACCTCGATCGCTGGTGATGTCTGTGGGCACCCCGTAACGTGACACCCAGCCATGCAAGAAGGTTTGTGCGCATTGCTTGGCTGCGATACTTTTCATCGGCAGTGCCTCCAGCCAGCGGGAGTGTCGATCGATCACAGTGAACAGAGGCGGCGTTGGGCATGAATCTATGGAAATAGTGCATCATACCCAAGAAGGTGCCGAGACGGCGCGACGTCTCTGGTAATGGGAAATCCTGGACTGCTCTGACGGTGATCGTTCGTGGCTGAAGTCCGGTAGCATCTACTTGGTGTCCACACAAAAAAGATGCCCCTTAAATAATAATCGATAATCATTAACACCGCATCTGGAACTGAGATTATACACTGCGTACAGCCTTTACATGCAGTGATCGAGGGTCACTCTGACTGGGTAAGTACGTGACTGTACATGCATGTATTGGGCGGAGAAATATTCAAATTGTTATGTGAGTGCTAGAGATTGTCAATTCAATTTCAAGTTTAAATCATCTGAGAAAGTGAGATATATGTATACTAATATATGCTGATCAAGTCAACTGGTTAGATAGGGACTGACTGACTGAGTAAATGCACTGATTCAAAGTGAAACAGTATCATGAGACCGCTCAGTCACCGTGGAGTAGGAACAGGCCGCAGGAGAGGGGCACTGGCCCAGCCCCCCTTCAATGTAGGAGTGGGTTGGTCATGCAGAATCGTGAGTAATAGCACAGATAAATCTGGCGAGGTCTGTATACCTCATGGCGTCTTGCTGTAGTCGGTAGTGTAGTATCATAATACTAGTGTCATTCATTGTATCATGTATGATGTATGTCAGCTACGTGAGTATGTGGCAGTGTAATTGTGGGATAAATGTATATGCGAGTATCTTAGCTGTTACTGTTGTCTGTTTTATTTTAGGCTACCTCTTTCAACTGAAGAATGACATCAAATTTATCCCAAATCGAAAGCGCCTCTACGGTGTTTGCGTTATGATTCTACGTCATTTGCCTTCTTGGGAGAACTGAGGGGAGAAGGACAAAGGCAGTGTAGCATAGTATCATTAATATGGAACTATCATACAATTGCGTACATACGAATACCAAAAATAATGACTGATTTTTCTAAATGGCTGTGATTTTTTTTCTGCACATGCACATTTTTGGGGGGGCCAAAACATACTCAGCCCCCCCCCCACTCTTAGACTTGGCGGGGAGGGGGGGGGGGCTCGGCCCCCGGCCCCCCGGTTCCTACACCACTGATAAGATCTGCAGCTGAGAAAACTATACCACCAAAAGAATGAAGAGGAAGAAGATCTGGATAACAGAGGAGAATCTAGTCAAAATGGATGAACGGAAAAAGTATATGAAAAGTATGCTTTGTCGGGTTTGGAGCGTTTTATTTTTAATTTCCCACTGCATACACGAGCTTATAAACAAAGTGCAAGTACATGTAATTGTACTATTTGAAAGTACACATAGTGATAAACAATAAGAAGAAGGATAGCAAAGAACTTGGAGATTCTAAAAGCTTTATTGCTGGACTTCTGTGATTTCTGGATTTCTGGATTTCTTTTCTTCTTCTACTTCATTCAAATACTAGACACATGTGTGTTATAGAAGCAGCCTTTGGGTATGTAAGCATTTCATGCAACTCAGCAAAGCAGAATATATCGGAGTCGTGAATTTCAATTTGTCGCGCTGTAAAGTTGTGTTAATAACTGGAAAGTCCAAAAGGAAAGGAAAACCGACAAATTCAGGCTGCAATGTTGTTTTAATCTACAGTTTACAGTAAATAAGACGTCCATTATTATTATTATTATTATTACTATAACAAAGATATATTTGAATCAATTGCATGAAATGATTAATCTTGACAATAAGCAAGCACTTATTACATTTATTACGCTAACACAAATACCCGAGCAAATAACATTGTATTGATGTAAATAGTCACTACAGTGCGACTGATGCAGAGATTAGATTGGAATAGGGCCTGCAAAGGGAAACATTGGAGCAAAGGAAGAACAAACCAATCGATCTCACCGCTTTCGCAGATGTAACCCATAGCTCCAAAGCTCGCTGGAACAGAGAGCATCTGAGTGTCCGTGACAACGGCAAAGTTCCCCTGGACTGAAAGAGATGAAACACACTAAGCATTGGGAATGCAATCCCGCAGAGATACGCACCATGAGGGGCCGGCTTCGAGGCTGGAGTGTTGTCCTGCCAAACCCAGGTTCCGTCGCGGACGATGTCAGTTGCACTCACCCAAAGATATTCGTTTGATTTACCACCCTTCAAATGGCCAAACCCTTTTTATGCTGCTGTGCATGATAAAATTGACACACTCACATGGAATGATAAATAATCGGTATTCGGCAAACGGAACGACGCTAGAACTGAGTCCGACTGTAATGCAGAACAAGCCTCCATTGCCTTTTGCCGACTAACATAACCAGCGGTAAATTCGGCTTTGAAACAGTACTCTCCGATCAACACCCATCCAGAGGCGCAAGAAAGTGGTTTACCAATTACTTAAATAGAAACATCATAAACAGAGTTGGGAAGCACAATATCATGAAGTGTCTTCAACACGTGTGCAATAATGTGAGTAACGTGATTGGAAGGTTTGCGCTGAGTGAATTTCATTAGGAGATGATTGAAATCATCCATCAAGACCCTGCATTGCACGAAACAGGCTCGCTTTGTGTTCTGTGATCGAAGCATTTCAATATCAATAAAAGTGTTTGTGTACAAACGTTGACACGGAGTCAATTACTAATAATATATTCCGCTCTCTCTAAGTTTGTACGAGTTTGCAGGGCGGATGGGGGGAGGGGCTTGCTATGGTTACCCTCTATACTATAATTACTTTTAATTAACAGTATAACTTTCAAAATGTCATATGTTCCCTGCGTCTGTGCTTTTAGATTCTAACGATAAATGACCCCACAACGACATTACAGAAACCCCCCCACCCCCCCCCCCCCACACACACACCCAAGTTGTGCTTATGCAACCATTAGCATTTCCGTTTCCGCCTCCAGTAATTCGGTCTCCGTTGCCAGTCATCCCAACTTTAGTTCGTCAAGCTTATCAGACCGCTGGCTTATCATACCAAGTTCGGCCTGCTGAAGCTTCTGTCAGAAGCACATCAGGAACTTCACCAAAGTCCCAAGAAATTGCACTTGTACTGCATGGAGGAATTGTTATATCCAGGGCCAATGCGGCCACGTTATTGATTTCCATTTTTATCATGTCATTATTGTTTCCAGTTGAAATAACGAAATTGGGATATCTCTTTTCTATACAACGTGACTGGAAATGTGAAAGCGTGATTCCCTTACCGAGGTCAATAGAGCAGACGAAGCCATTTGGATAGCCAAAGTTCCATTGTTGAGTCAACCAGCTATTGATTTTCAAGAGTGCAAAATCGTGGTGCTCGTTTTTAGCCTTGAAAACTGTAGCAAAAAAATATATATGGCGCTAAACTTCCTGATTTGAAATATTTACCATGGCTACCGCTAAGAGGACGTGCTACCGAGCCATCCGGGTAAATGAAACTACCCTCACTCAAGAAGTCAGTCGCTCCAAACCAGAGTTTATCTGTCCATTTGAAACCTCCTTCCTGGGGTTGACGAAAGAAACATGTTTACATTGCTGACCGCGAAGAGTCTGGGCACGTCCAACCCACCACCATCATATTGATAATGCTGTGCATCTCTGACCAAGATTCTATTTTTGCGAGATTCGATTGAGGGTGCTTCACTCGACACAGACCCTGTGCTTTGAAGTACTTGACTTTAGTAGTGGTTCTTTCCATGTAAAAACATTTGCTTCCAGTTTGACTCCACGATCCACCCGAGGGACACTCGGTCACTGAATGAATATGTAATATTAATTCATATGCAAGATGCGGATCACTTCGTTATACTTACACGTTGAAGTGCTTCCAACGGCATCTATTCGCCAAATGAATACGAAATTAATTTTATTTCTTGAAATAAATGTCCGCAGAACACGTACCCATCTCGCAGACGAATCCTTTGGTTGTTACATCTCTGCATGGACGCATGATCCAGCGCATGTACTGACTGACCTGGCCACAGTCGTCCCACCCAACTGGGTTGTTCGTTCCTTCTCCTACAGCGAGATCAAGATACAGTCGAAGGCCACTGGCTCCAAATACATACGCCTTGCAAAAAGGTTGATGGTGTCGGCCACCAGCTGACCGTCTGCCCATTCATACTTGTTTTCAGTGGTTCTGTCGTGCAAGCCAATCCACAGTCGGTGATAAGGCCGAAGGGTGCTCCATGTCGATTCCTGCGATTTTCAACGCGTGATATTTCGTGTCAAGATTACATAATTAGTTGGAGCTAACCAAGTCAATGCTAGACAGGACTGAAAGGGCCTCCACTGGTGTCGACATCATAGCCAGACGTCCGCCATCGGCTTCACACAAACTTTTGGCTTTATCATAATTTTTGCCAGGCTCCAGAAACGTTCTGTAGCACTTTAGGCCGAGCTGTAAATATTTGGAATTCGAGCATGTCCTCACTGAAAATAATTAGAATATTATCGTATTGAATTATGTTGATGCTCTAAGGGCAAGTTAAGTAAATCCACTGGGCATGTGAGACCGGCCAGGTCGCAATAATACAGTAATTTTAAACTCAGGATACTACGAAAGAATTCGATGGCATATATAATTATAGAATTATATGAATGGATTGAGATGATTGTCAATAAGAAAGAAAGATATACAATGTAGTATGAAAGAAAAATGAGTAAAGAGATTAGAATTACGATGGCGCTGTAAAAACAACAATGTACATGTAATTGTCGAAACGAATAATAATTGTATCGCTAAATAATTCGGACAAAACGAGACTCCATGATATATATATAGCTTTGTGTGTGTGATATTTTAGTAGATTTTTTTTTTTTTTTTTTTTTATTGTTTTGTTATAATTTTTTTTTTTTTTTTGGAAACATTCTAACGTTTGTGTGTTTGTCTATGGGTCTGTCTGTGTGTCAGTGTGTCTGTTTGTCCGTCCGTCTGTGCTAAAATTGGGTGACGCGATAGCTATTTGAATAAACGGGCGGTTGGCACCAAACTAGTTCATGGTCAA
>KB293638.1:299854-320577 GCA_000328365.1 Capitella teleta | reverse complement strand
AGGATACTAGTTCTGAGTTCCACACATCATGATCATTGGTGCGTTATGATTTATAAAAATGCGTTATGATACATCGAGATCAATGGACTGATGAGGAATCATAACGTATCTCCATTAGAACCATGGCATCGGTCGACTTTATGATTATGGTGAGAATCAGGGCATGCAAAGTAAATCGTATGGATGTGTGCTCTACTGGCGGCAGCGAAGAAATGATAGGAAGAACATTTAAAGAGGCACTCTCTGGGAGGCAATACCGCTCTACTGGTGACAGGGAAGAGAGGTGATGAAGAGAATGAAAAGAGGTGATCAAAACGCCCGTGCATGCATGATACACAGCCAATGATTAATGAAGCATACATTAAAAATGATTTAATGATAAAACACTACATGAGTCATAAAAAGAAATAAGTATCTCTGATACAGTCAGACCCCGTTAATCCGCCCTCATCCGTTCCCAAGGAATCTGACGGATTAACGAAAAGGGCGGATTACATTTTAGACCACAAATTGATGAAATTTGTATCATTTAAGAACCCCCAAAACCCTTGTGATGCATTAACGGTGTAGCATATATCATAAGGTTTGAAGCTGGAGGTAAAAAGGATCTCACAAACAAACACATGAGGTCACTAAAGGATTTTATTTTTTGAAAAAACAAGTGATGGTGGTCTGCTTGTGATAAGCCGTTCCACCACGCCCCAATCTGTGTAGTTCATCTCTATTTTCTTGCTTCGCTCCCTCCGACTCCTCCAATGTCTCGAAATATAGCATTAATGCGCGCACGTGCTGCCTCGCTTCCCCCGCCAAGACTTTCTTCGCGGGCTCAGATCCACTCGCTTCTCCACTCAATTGATCTCCACTCACAACTTCGTCATCTCGTTCGTTCCGCTCCTGAGCATCGCTTAACCCAGCGACAAATGTAATTAAAGACTTAACCGAATTTTCGCCTGCGATTTTAACACTTAACAAGTTAACTAAACAACGCGAATCGCCGTTAAACAAACGGGGAGGCGCCAGTTGTTGTTAAACTGACCCGACTTCAAAGAAATCGCCGACAATTAGTGTGTCGTGGCTAATGTTTGTTTTCGACACGATATTTGGGGGCGGATTACATGTGTTATTTACAATGGTAAAGTGTATATTCGTTCCCTAGAATCGTGGTCGGAGTCAAATTAACGAAAAGGACGGATTACATGACACAATTAAAGGGATGGGGAACTAAATTTTAAGTGATGTTCTATTGACTCATATCACCAATTGATAGCATTCCGTGCCAAAAACACCATGCCTGGATGCAAGCGTAAGGAAATAATGCATTCCGAATATCGGGGTTAGCATTGCGCCTATGGGAGAATGGCTTCCATTGCGAAGTATAGGAGGCAAACGTCAGCTGATGGCTTGGTTTGGCTGATGGCTGATTGGTTCCGTTCCCCTCGTGAAGCTATCGATTTCAGCCAATCAGAGCAGAGCATCTTCGCCATAAAAGGACATTTTTGTTGTTTACGAAACGAAAGCGCATGCGTGGTGCACTCTGGCTGACCTTTTTACTGTTTCAGGATGAGAAACATGGTAGGTGTCCTAGAAAATCGCTTGTTAAAATAAGAAAAATAGCGAAAAATATTTTTTTTTTCGCGCCTGACTGGTGGCAAAATGATTATTCTATCTATTTCCGAAAAGAAAATAAAAAAATATCCAAGGGTTTAGTCGCAGGACACGCTGATATGACGAGGCCCATTGTAACAGATGGGGAACTCGGTGTTTCATCACAGCTGCTGACGTCACGCCTAGTTAGCAATATATCGCCCGCGAAATCGTTAGCGATGATATTCCTGTGTGGGCCAGGCATACCTGAGATTTTAGGGCGGGTTACGAAAAGGGCGGGTTACATGGCGGCGGATTAACGGGGTCTGGCTGTAATATAAATATATATAAAGTTTATTTATCGAAATACATGCACGGGGGTGAATGCATTTTATTTTGGGGAAAAAAAAAAAAAAAAAAAAAAAAAAAGAACAGAACGAACAAAAGAATAATAAATTCAACAAGTAGAATAATATGAAAAGAAGAATATGTTAATTACAACAAAGTTCTTCGAGAAACATAGTAAATTCACAGGTTGTCCAACCGTTATTAATTAATCCATTGCTATCTCGCAAACGGATTAAATCTCTGATGACGCCACCAAGACTTGCATGGCGTCATCTACAAAAAATAATTGCCGCGTTCTTGCGGTAAAATTATACTCGGGGATCCCAAACTTTGGTATCCCGAGCTTTGAACATAAACAAGAAACATTGAGACTAAAAACAGATAAGCTTCCTGATAAAACAGAGGAAAGACAGGAACGAGTAAATATATTAACGCTTTTAATAATGCCCTGTAAAAACTTAGCAAATCGGTTCAAAATTTGATATACCAACATCTAAAAATATGAGTTTTAATAAATGATATAAATGTAAAAACAGATGCAGCTGCATTGCGCAATGCTATTCCAAAAAGGTAATTGGTTCCATTGTTCCACCATCTCTTTCCTGTCGCTCAGGGAGCACCCCCTCAAATGCTCTTCCCCTTTGATTTGAAAAAAAAAAATAGTTTCTAGCCTTCTCAAAACTTTAACCAGATGGTTATGTCGTTCTTGTATGACAAAATGCTAATTATGTTTCATAGGAACAATGCATTGAATATTGTAAGTGAGCTGTCAGCCTGTTTTACCAATTAATGCATCATTTCCATTAAAGGGAGGGAGAACTGGTTAAAAATTGACTTTGAGTCGTTATTTGATGCACCATAAATGATTCCTATGCCTGGCCCACACAAGAAATATCATCGCTAACGATTTCGCGGGCCATATATTGCTAACTAGGCGTGACGTCAGCAGCTGTGATGAAACACCGAGTTCCCCATCTGTTACAATGGGCCTCGTCATATCAGCGTGTCCTGCGATTAAACCATTGGATATTTTTTTTATTTTCTTTTCGGAAATAGATAGAATAATCATTTTGCCACCAGTCACGCTATTTTTCTTATTTTAACAAGCGACTTTCTAGGACACCTACCATGTTTCTGATCCTGAAACAGTAAAAAGATCAGCCAGAGTGCACCACGCATGCGCTTTCGTTTCGTAAACAACAAAGATGTCCTTTTATGGCGAAGATGATCTGCTCTGATTGGCTGAAATCGATAGCTTCACGAGGGGAACGGAACCAATCAGCCATCAGCCAAACCAAGCCATCAGCTGACGTTTGCCTCCTATACTTCGCAGTGGAAGCCATTCTCCCATAGGCGCAATGCTAATCCCGATATTCGGAATGCATTATTTCCTTACGCTTGCATCCAGGCATGGTGTTTTTGGCACGGAATGCTATCAATTGGTGCTATGAGTCAATAGAACATCACTTAAAATTTAGTTCCCCATCCCTTTAAAAGTACCAGAAGTGACAAGATGCAAATTTTATTTATAATGCGTGTACACAGGCCTACTACACGTGCATTCAAATGATTATTGTTGACTCGTTTCGCAAAATTCACGGTTGATTGGGAGAGTACATTCAGGGTACACAAACAGTGCATTGTGATACTTGGTACTCATTTCTACCTCTCTCAAGTCCATACCATTCTATGGAGTTGATTGTGTCACTTGCATAATGCCCAGTTGCCCACAGACATCACCATTTTCCGAGAGATCATTTTCCACTTATACATGTACAATGTTCATGTACATGTACATTTAACCACATGCACGTAGTCAGGGACAACGCGGAGGATATTGTTCTCACGTGCAGTTTTGCAACTTAGCAACTTAGTTTTGCAACATGGCCACGTATACAATAGGAGCTCATGGTGGATTGTGGTTGATTCCTTGCATAATAGGAAACATTCCCAATCATTACAATTATTTTTTAAATTTATATTCTTTATACATTGTGAAATAATCCGATATGTAGAAGATGTAGCAGTAAAATAATTGCCTTCGTTGATAAATAAATCTATAATTGCCGATATTGTTTTTTATAAATGAAGAGGTTAAGGTTTAAAATTAGCTCCTCTCACCCTTGGTGCTTCTGATTTATTCTTCTCTTCCCCCATGTCACTCGCAGAAGGACACCGTTCTCTCAGCGGCAGGCCTCTTCAGCGGCAGGCTTCCTCGGTGGCACTTTTTCAGTCAGCGCTGATTTGGAACATCGTCCTTTTAAGCACAGCATTCGTTTTAGGTCATTAGTGAGACCCATATAACAGGGACTAACAACAAACAAGGAAGTGAGTTAAGTTCTTTACATGTAATTTTTCTGTGGCTCTTTAGTCTTATATGTTTTACCAGCTCCTGATTAGGTAGCGGAGCGGTACTTACTTATACCTACACTTTATAGACTACGCTACTGTTAAGGGAGCTAATCTACTATTTCTGACACAGATAAATTGGGCGAGATTTGTATACCGGAAAGTATAATCATGAGACCTTCAACCTCAGAGGGGTCTTACCAGTGAGCGAGCAGATATGGACCAAACTCAATGCAGTGAACGCTTATACTGCCTATACATGTAATATTATTATATATTATGTCTAGAAGGTTGCACGGGCATTTCATGTAACCACAGCCCACTAGTAAGACTCCCTGTGCTCAACCTTGCTCAGTAGCTGACATACTGTTAGTATAACTTACATTACTACAGTAAACGCATTCAAGCCCAGTTTGCCAATCACGATTTCTATAATTCTACGCTTGTAGGGAGTGTTTGTTATGCAATCGAAGTATTAGTTAATCTCGTTAAATGGTCGGTCACCCCCATTAAGAGATCGAAGTCAGCCTGCTCCATCGCTTCAACGAGCGGCGAGGCGAGTTTGCTGATTAGGCGCTTTACAAATGCTTTTTAACTGTATCACTTCAGTTTACTTGAAACTAGCTTGGACCTGATTGTACATGTATGCCTCGTAAATAATAGATCAATTGATTGGGTAACCTAGAAAGACAAACATGCACACCTTCACCCTCTCTCGCACAATCACAATGCTCGACCGACCTTATTTCTTAAGCTTCTCCTACTTGAACCCTGTGATCTTACTTTTATAAAACATCAACCACACTTCCTTGTAAGAATTTAAAATATGTTTTACCTGCTATGTTGAGATCTTCCAGATGTAGCAGTCAGCATGGCGTTTTGGCATATTCTGCTGATTGTATTTTGTGCTCTCCACGCTGGATATGGACAAGGTCAGCATAGATTTTTTTTCTCTGCTTTAAAATCAATCATAAAACGATTTTTACGAAGAGAGTATACCAAGATTTATGAGTCCGGCTTTGAAAGTATTAGAATCTGAATCTTGAATGGCGACTGAATGACACCTCAAGAATCCGATAATGCTCTACAGGCAACAGGACAGACAAATGTTCGTACAATCGCTCCGCAATGGCGTGTAATCTACAATTCCTGCCTCGAAGAATTGTCCCTCAATATTCAAAACCTGGGACTTGCACTACCTTGGTACACGCAAAGCATAATGAGGATCCACGTAACAGTAAATAAAAATACTGAGTTTAATTGTAAAACTAAGTTTGTGTGAATGGTGTGCAGAACACGCTCCAAACATTATCACTTAGGAGTTGAAAATTAGTGATAGTATCGCACGATCTGCTCAGCATTAGAACAGAAAATCCAAATCTTTCACTGCACGAGGATCTAAATTTGTATTACAAATAGTGATGGACGAAGCTTAAAAGGTGTAGTGTACTGGTCATAATTCAAGTCGATCGTTTTTTTCCCCCACATAATGTTCTTCGGTGGCCAGAGGTTCAGCGGCTGCAGACAGAAGCCTTTCTCTGGTCTCCGTGCGAAATATGTTTCTTTTTCTTTTTTCTCTTTGTTTATTTCATAATTCACAGGACAATTCTATATCGTTCCTACAGACAAGTTTACAAATATTATCCGTATATGCCAGATATTTAATCGATTTTTATGCCAGATATCTGCATACGATTATCAAGAACATTACTCCATTTGCACACCCCTCGAAATTATACTCATTATTAAATTACTTGTAAAATATTCGTGGGCGAATTACATCATGTACCAATTTATCGTCCTACTAATGATAATCTCGCATCCTGTGAGGCTGGTTTTACGTGATTGCACAGAAATGTAATCACTAATCAGCCTCCATTTGTAGAAATAGCTTGCGATTTCTCACTGCAATGCTTTCATTTATTATGAGCTAAGAATATTTTCTATCATTCCAGTGTTTGAGTCCGCGCCTGGTTTAGTGAAAGTTCACGAAGGAGACAACGTGGACCTAATTTGGACAACAAAAGAGGATATTACACTGGCAGTGGACCATGATTTTTACCATACATCATCTATTAATGAATACATTCTTGTTAAAGTTGTACCTGGAATACCAACATTGCTATTCAATGAATGTGAAGATCGATGTGAACATTTGAGTGATACACGTAAAACAGGCATCAGGATACCTGACGTCACAACTGATGACGTCAAACCCAAGTACATCATCAGATTAGCGGGCGACATCCAGGGTCAAAATGATGACGCTATCATCTTCATCTACCGTGAGTTCACCCATTTCCTTTTCCATCTAGTATGAATTCAAATGAAGTATGAATTATTAACAGTGTTTATTCAGCATCATACAGCTGTACAACATCATACAAGTGACTGGCGTGCCAGCGGCCAAAAGGCCATTACGCCAATCTCCTAAGTAATCTATTCACTGTTTACTATTTTCTTTGCTTTTTACCACAATAAATGTTTTCGTCTGTCTGTATGTATGTATGTCTGTATGTATGTCTATCATTGCACTTTCAATTAAACCTCCTTCTTTAATTCATCACCGCTGAACACCATCAATGATCAAATGACGGCATTATCCATTGTCATGATGTATACCGAAGATATTCTCGGAATACATCCCAATGTGAACTTTAATTTTCTTTGTTCCTTGCTGACTTATGAATTATGACGAACATTTGTTTTTAAAATTCCTCTGAAATCTTGTGTAACATTATTGTATGCACCATTATCTTATAACTTTTATATGATGCTGTCCTGTAATAAAGTTATCTGACATCTATGATGAACGCAGGACAAAGAGAACAAATCCTCGTTTCTGCGTTCATCTTATTCAATTTCCGGTGGTGATATCACTGCTGGCAGAATGAACGGCTCATTCGGAAACAAAATCTGCTCTGATTGAGCCTAAATGAGAGGGAAACATGCGAATACCTGGCTAGTATGACCCTCTCTGAAATGCACCGTATTGTCTTGGTTATACGCGCAATGCGCTAAGGCAGAAGCTGAGAGCATGTCAGTTTCACTGTGTAGACGAGCATTTCCTCAAATATTTATATTCAAGTAATATACTTAAGACAACAGGCTGCATTGCCAGAAGAACCTGCATGGCGTCAGTTCAAATAAAGACAGGCCTACTCTATATGCTTAGTACATTTATTCTGTCTACAGCATTAGAGATTGAGTGACACAGCCATTAATACCATAGCTCATAAGAAGCGATCTACATAATATGGTTGTGCGTGGCTGTGCGTGGCTGTGCGTGCTCTGATTTAAGGCTGTGCATAGATCGTTTGATGCAGCCTCATAAAGTCTTAAATCTTAGTTTGTACATTTCCAAAGCATGGTTGCTGATAGTATACAATGCAGTGCAATCCGTCTTTTGGGCTTATAATCTTCACTCAGTAGGCACTGAATATAACTCAGTGGGTTAAACCGGCTGACTGCAATCCTATGCCGACCGTGGGGGTCGAGGTCCCGGGTTCGAGCCCACATCAAATCAAGGGCGTTATGATTGTAATCTTATCTACTCTTATCGATTAATTCCAAGGGTTCTTTATCCTGCATGCCACCATCGACAGTAGTACACAGCACCCGGCCTTGTTACACAGTTGGGCAGCACTTATAACCCAATTATTATTATAACGAATCGAATTACAATTTTTTAAATTATAACGAATTACAATGTCGTTATAATCATAATTCTTTGGTGACTCTGCAGTGCTTTATTTTTTATTTTTTATTTTCTTATTTTTTCTTATTTTTTATTTATTTTTTTATTTATTTTTTTTTTTTTGGCGGCGGCGGATGAGTATTCAGTGATCAGGCGAACTTGATTTGACCATCAGAGTCGATCGAATTTTATGGGCAATGCTTTGAGCTCCAAGTGAATACATTTATATGTATAATAGTTTAGCAAATTTAAAGGCTTATTGATTGTCATATAGTTCGTTTCAAATATTCTCTTTGCAGGTAAACCCAATAAGGCTCAGTTGAGCAGCGATCCAGAATATGCAACGGAGGACGGTGACCTCAGACTGACGTGTGCCAGCAGTTCCAACTCAGTACCAGAGGAAAACCATGAGGATGTCCCTATGACCTTCAAGTGGACAATGGATGACACGGATATCTCCGAGTCTCCTCCTAACCGACATTCCTTCGAGGATAACAAACGCAAAGTGCTCTTGATATCTGACCTCGTAAGGGGGGATTCTGGTCCCTCTTACGAGTGCATCGGCCAAGAAGAGGGATCTCGCCTGGAGTCCGATGCAAGTGATCCTTATGTCCTTGATGTCCGCTGTTAGTACACTCATTTATCATCGAATGGCCGCACCAATGCAGACAATTTTTACAATTTTATCTTTCGTCCACTGTGTATTTCTCGTAGTGAATTAATTCAATATTTGTGACTAATAATGAGGGCTTTTAAAAGGAAGCAAAGCCATCGCTCTATATTTTCAGATGCTCCCGCTGCTGCTTCTATTCAGGGCGATTCAACTGTCGTGGCAGAAGATGACGTCACTCTCACGTGTTCAACTGATGATCGTGGAAACCCAGAGGGAACCTACTATTGGAAGAAACCAAACGGAGGAACTCAGACTGGGAAGAACCTGAATATCGAGAACTTGAATGTGGATGAAGATGAAGGGGAGTACGAATGCTACGTGGAGAATGATGTGGCTCAGGGAACATCAGCAACTCACACCCTCACTGTAAATAGTGAGTTGTCTTCTTGCTCTCGATTGCATGCAGTGTGAATACCTTGTATTTTCTTTCAGGTGTGCCTGGTGTTGAACGAGATATTGATTCTGAGAAATCAGTCGTCAACACGGATGAATCATTCTCCGTGAGTTGTGCATTCAGAGCAAAGCCAGCTGCAAGTGTTGTGTGGAAGAGAGAGGATGACTCCGCTCTGCCTTCTCACATATTCTCCACTTCATTCAGTCAACAGGCAGATGGGAGGTTCACGGTGAGATTTTATTATTCAGTCAACGTGTGATGTATTGTACAACAAGAATGGATTGTTTTGTATCCCCACTGGGGTGGAAGTAGCACTACAGAAAATGTCCGTTCGTTGATGTTTAAGAATAAGTTGAAAATCAATGACGTAAAAACTGAGCTGACACTGATCAGCAATTGACGAGGCAAGGAAAGGTCACAAATGACATTAAAATAACACTGGGCTCCAGGGTCAGAGTCTAGTGCTTTTTGATGCTGAAATATCAATGAAACACCACGTCGCTGAAACTAAAAAGACAACATACTATCAGATGAAACGCATCTCCCAAATACGCCGCTACTTTTATCATGGCGGTTGTGCAAAATTGATACATTGAACTTCAACAACGCACTTCTCTTGGAATGCACAGACTAAATAAAACCGCAATCCTGACTCGTTTAAGAAGAAACTGAGCCTATTTATATAGTTTTCCATTTCGCATAATGCGCATAGAAGCATTTCATTTGTATATTTGCGCTCTATAAATAAATTATTATTATTATCTATAGATCACCACAAGTACTTTGACATGGAATGGCGAATCTGATTCAAATGACCGCAGAGGCCAAGGAGGCAAGATGTTCTGTGATGCTGACAATGGCATCAGAGATCCAGTGAAGTCAAACACCATGGATCTCAACATTCAGTGTAAGCACCATCTTCAACTCATTTAGATTAAATCTAATGAACAACATTTGCTTCCAGATGCTCCATACGGACTGAGCATAACACCAGGGTCTTCGTCAGTTGAATTGAACGAAGGAGATGATCTTCCAGACAGAGTGTGCTCAGCCAATTGCGAACCTTCGTGTTCATACACTTGGCATTTCAACAGTGAAGATGGAGATGTTGTTGAGAACTCAGACACACTTTCCATGCAGAATGTCCAACGAGGGAGACACGGTTCCTACTTCTGCAAAGCATCCAACGAAATACATCCTTCCGCTCATGATAACTTCGACCTGATTGTGAACTGTGAGTCAAGAAATGAGGCTTGTTCGTTATTCTGATGCAATTCACACTCAGATGGCCCAGAGATTCAGGAGTTCAAAGCTACGCCACCAGATGGCAGCATCATAGAGTCCAACAGCACGACCTTCTCCTGCTCTGCAGACACCCGACCGGGAGCTTCCATTCGTCTAACTGGACCACAGGGTTTGTCTGAGTCAGTAGAAGATGAAACAGAATTGCAGCACACGATTCGTGACATTGGGTGCATTCATTCCGGGACATACACATGCACAAGCAACAACCCGAGAACAGGAGTTGAAGTGGACAAAACAATGGACATCCAAGTGAAATGTGAGATTAATTTGTTTTCATATTCTACCTTTCTTTGCTGGTTTCTCTGGTTGTCTTCTAAGATTTAAGCCTTGTATTTTTTTTTTCAACCTAACCATTTTACAGTAACACAACTGATAATTACAATCGAGCTCCTGATTGTCTTAACATAGAAATGTCCTAATTTTGTTCTTACATTTCAGGTTCTCCGAGTGTGCAGGTGATTTATCCAGAAGATAGAATCCACGGCGTGACAGAGGGAGCCAGCGTCTACTTCTTCGTTGAAGCCCTCAGCCATCCAACTCCGCTATTCCAATGGAAACGCACCTTCAACAACGGAACCACTGTCAACCTCCCAAGTGACGACTCTGGCAACAAATCCAATTTGACGATCACTAACATAAAAATGGAAGATCTCGGCAATTACACTGTTTCAGCACACAACCACATAGGTCGATGGGAGGATGTTGAGTTTGAATTACGTGCATTAGGTATGCTATTCAGTGTTGACGATGAGTCATTCTTACATTTTAGTCATCTAGCCAAGCCACGCCCTCCCACGGAGCTTTCCTCTGAAGCAACCGCAAAGAGTCTCACTCTGTCTTGGACTCCTGGATGGGACGGTGGAACCCCTCAAACCTTCACGATCACTTACTCAACCGACAGATACAAGAAAATTATTCCCGACATCCCTGATTCACCAGACTCCAGTCGAATTTCATACAAATTGACTGAAGATATTTCTGCCGAGGAGTCTTATTTAGTGGAAATATTTGCAAGCAACAGCCAGGGGTCAAGTAAAGTCGTCTCGTGGGATCTCATCACAACACCTGGTATGTCTGACAATGATCTCTCATGCAAGTATATTCATCGTGCGAATGCATGTTGTCATAAGTTAAATGGTTTCGTGCTAGCTGATGATTGTTTTAATATTTGTAGTTTTACCCTCCTTCAAAGTGAACAGCATAAGCATCGAAGGAGACCAGGCTCTCATTGAATGGACATTGGATAAGGAATTAGTGGACAGAGTGCTGGTCAGGGCTGCAGGAAAAACAAAAAACGACAACTTTGTTGAGACCAATGTGACTGACTTTGATCAGGATCCAATAGTCGTTGGTCTGCCATCTGCTTCCAGCTTCATCTTCGACTTCTCCGTCTACAAGGGAGATGATCTGCTGCTCTCGCAACCTAACGTCCAACGTAAGCAGCCATTTATTGCTTGATTCCTCAACTCAATGCATTTTACAGCTGGCGGTGGAGACTCAACGAACCTGGGTCTGATCATTGGAGTGGTTGTTGGACTTTTGGTTCTCATCACACTTGGTGTCGTGTCGTTCTTCGTGATTCAGAAGTTCAGGAAACCCAAAAGTACGCAGTGCACAGTGCACTTTTGTTCATTTGCTGTTCATTTACATTTATGCATTTTCAGAGGCTGATGACCTACGATTGGATCCAAGCCAGTGAGCCATAACATAACCATTATAATTAGAAGCTGACTGCTCGTCTTTCCAGGTCTCCAATACCAAATGAAAACCCATTGACACCCAGAGGAGTCTATGAGACTATTGACCCTCTTCGGGTCATTGACCCACCTCCCGAGTACAAAGCCATTGAAACGTACGAGGAAATTCGATTGGTGGTAAACCAACTGTAAACACATAGGACCCAAATGATTCCATTTTCAGGAGACTGAACCGTATTCTGTGATGATGAGGCCTATTGCAATCTCTGATTTGAATCTCGATGCTTCATCGAACGTTGACTCGATGCTCCGTGTGCAGAAGGGAACACTCAACAGTGAAGGCCAGCCTCCCACAGACATCATGATTATGCAACCACAGACGAGTACTGCCTGCAAATATAATCACACTGAGTTGCATAATCTCTTTTTCCTCAAGACTCAGCACAAGAAATATTCGCAGCTAAGTACTTGGAAGGACAGGTGAAAACTGTGGAGAAATTGAGGAACATCTCAAACATCGAAATACCACTCGGCCTTGTCCTTCAACAAAGTTTGTCAGAAACGTGTCGCCGAGGTTTCGATATAAACTCCACTTTTATAGGTTTCAGACAACCAGTCTTTAAACACCCAGCTCTTCTTCTCTCAGACCATCTCAAGAAAGACAAAGTCATCTATGAGAACGTGGCCCCAAAACCCCAACAAATATATCAAAATGCACAATCAGTGCAGCCTTCTATGCAAAGCATCTTTATAGGAGTATCCAATGGATTGGCTCAGTTGCACGAGGTATTTTGTGCACCAGTATTCAGTATTCAGTGCACGTATTTTTGTAGGTTGGGGCGTTGGTGTACGGGTTAAATACTGAGTCTGTGTTTGTCCACGAAGAGAACGGACGTTTGATTGCAAAGCTGAGTAGCTTCTCTGAGGCGTCGCTGGTCAGGCAAAGGGACAGACTGGACTTAGAAATGGTCAGTGCACGATTATACTGGACAACGGTCAATTGAAGTGCTTACAGGGGCAAAGAGATGTGAGGAGACTGGCTCCGGAGACGATTGCATCATTGGAGCACACCTGCAAATCGGATGTGTGGGTCATGGCAATCCTCTTCTGGGAATCCATCTCAGGTATGGCGGCTGTGTGCTGATTCTGTTGCTATGGAATTGACCACAACAGGTTGTGAGCCAAACAAAACATACGCCGATGACAATGAGGCTGAAGCTGCCATTGTGGGAGGCTCAAAGCTGGAAAAACCTGCGGAATGTGCACCAAAAATGTGAGATTCAAGTTGATTATCAGACCGTTTGGGCTTTTAATCCGCGGCTCATATCTTATAGACGAATGCACCCCAAATGACGCTGGTTGAATATTTTCAGGTTTGACGTAATGATGAAATGCTGGATGCTGGATCCTGAAAATAGACCATCTGCTGACGAAATGACTCAGATATTATCAAACGTCAAGACTCGCTGATTTCCAAACATATTTAATAGAGTATTTGTGATGATTGTTCGAATTCAGTTGAACAAGGAAATAACATTTCTCTGACGCCAACACTTACGTTCATGAACTAGGCACTGTTGTCGTATTCAAACTCATCCTCCATGCCAATTATGTAATAATTGTGAAAACTAATAATGTACCACCATTTGGTCATGCTCTCAGTACAGGATGACTGTAAATTATGTGCCCTGAATAGGCGAACGAATAAAATGTATCCATTACAATATGTACGTCTTCGTGCAACAGAGATTCCACTCCTTCTCAATCCACAGCTTACGACCGGAGGTGTTACGCTATGAATAAGCAGCAAATCGTTTACAGGACAGGCGCAAGTCAGCATATATTGTTTAGCAATGCTATTTGTCAGTGCGCATTTATTCAGTTACGCTTTATGAATCATGATTGAGACGTCCCATCCAGGAGGACTCACTATGAGTGCAGGGACTACATCATAGATATAATCTACATGTGAAGCAGAGTTGCACTGAAACAATGAAGTTTTTGATTTATCATTGTTTTATGAATCATATTCGACCAACATTTCAAGGGGAAAGAGAAATAATCTCTGGTGCACATCTGCGTAAGTTGCTCCATAGGTCATTTTTAATTGCCTTCTACGCATCTAGTCATTAATAACTTGGACATTAATGACTCTAATTTAATCAATAACAAAATGCTAAAATCGTAATGTGAAACCTTTATTTGATGATCGATGACAGGACGCAGGAGTTTGACGTCCTTGCTTCAGCTCAGTCAATCCCGTAGTTCAAAACGCAAAACTGCAAAACGGAGGTTACTCCCTAATCTGCCGCCGCCGATTGAGATGGAACTCTGATGGTTCTCAAGTGTGTTCTGCATAATTCTCTCAAGCAATGCATTGAACAACATGGCCGATAGCAGACAGCCCTGCGTGACTCCGCCTGATGTTCTGAATATTCAATGCCTGTTTGATCGTTGAGCTACACTGAACTTTTGGCATTGTCGTAGAGGGTCTTCATGATCTGGATGAGCTCTTGACTGATGTTGAAGTCATTCATGACTTGCAACATTCCTTGGTGCCAGACGCGGTCAAAGGCTTTCTGGAAATCTATGAAGTTATGGTGGAGGTCTTTTTGCTGTTGAAGATGTTTCTCAAAAATGACGCGGCAGCTGAAGATCTTCTCCACGGTACTTCCTTTTGCTCCAAAGTCCACAGAATATACTAAAGTCTGCTTGCTTCTCAGCTATAGGAGTTCTTCGACTTGAGTCTTTATGCGCTTGAGGATGAATCTCGGGAGTATTTTGCTAGCATGGCTGATGAGGCTGGTAGTTTGGTAGTTGTTGCGCATGCGCAGATTCCCTTTCTCAGGCAGTGGGATCACCAGTGAATGTGTCCCCTCAGAAGGCCATTTCTCTTCGTTCCATATCTTTTGACACAACTTGCTTGGAGCTATTGTTCATGAGTCCCCGGTCTATCTCTTTGCACTGTCCTAAGCACGCCTCCTTTGCGTTGAGCATCTCCTCCTTAACCACTTTGTGGGCCATTTGTTTTGACCTTAGCGTCTCTTCATCAACATGCTTTGACTTCCTCAACTCTCTCCGTCCATCGCACAGCACTTCGTTGGGGACCCATGGTTTTACGATCCAATTAACTCCTCTGCAGTTGTGTTCTGGGCTTTTTTTATTTCACCAGTCCTTTACAGCGTGGCTTGGAGTTCCACACATCATGATCATGGGTGCGTTATGATTTTTTTAAATGCGTTATGATACATCGAGATCAATGGACTGATGATGAATCATAACGTATCTCTTTTAGGCATCTGTCGACTTCATGATAATGGTGAGAATCAGGGCATGCAAAGTAAATCATATGGATGTGGGCGTCGATGGTAAACAAGGAAGGATATAAACGACACGAATGTTTTCATTCAGGTGGGTTCAGATTATAATATGTTATATTAATTCCACTTCTAAATCTGTTTAAGTGAAACGATAATTATATTAAAACATTACCACATAGCTATAGAATAATAAATTATAATAATCACCACAAAAATACCCAACATAATAAATTATCACATGAATGAAATATACATACACATACATATATCAGGTATAAGATAACATGATTATATTCGCCCGAAGGAATGGTGCCAAACAGATACTTATGTTTAATATACTAGTATTGTGTATGCACAGCAACTGACCTATATTATTTATATATTTTATTCGATTTTCCCACGTGGGAGCTGAGGCGTGTTCATCAATAATAATGTGTTTTAATTTTGACCTAAATGATAAAAATCGATATTTTTTCCATCAAGTGAAATAGAAGCAGCCGTTCTGGGCTGATGAGGTCATTCAACATTTTAATAGCTGGCCTGTATTTAATGTATGCGTAATCGATGCATCCACTCTCGCTTATTACTCGTAATTATCTCTGAATGACCTTTCATATCATCACCCTGTTCCATAGTGCTTGCAATTGGCATAACACAAGTATTATCATGAGCATTGTTTATGATGCTCGTTGGCGGAAATGTCAAATTATATCGTCCAACTAATTCATGCAGATATAAAATATTCCACGATCGAGCACTGAGAGCGCAGCCTACATTGAGCGTGCACCCGTATTAATCGCTTTGATGTGCACGAGGTTTTACATTTGCGACTTGCGATAAGACCTCTCCCACCTCCTCAACACTTCTATTAATTGAAACACTTGATGATTGAAGTTGGCGTGTCAGTTTCGCTCGTACGTTGCACTGGGTTTTTGATGATTCACATTTCTTATTTGGCCCAAATAATGAATGGCAAATGCGATATAGCTCATATAGCACGTAAACCAAATGCCAATCACCCAGCATTCGTTCTCTTTATACTGGATTACAATTACGATCAGTGCTCACTGTGTTGTGTGTGTAGCATACTCTCAGATGAGAATTTACTCCTAAGAAGTCAGATTTTACTTCTGGGCAAATTTCTCGCAGGTAAGTTAATTACGCGGAGTTCAGCGTTTACGATGCATATTGCGCTCATGGGTTCAGTCTGCGAAATCCACATAATATCATTAAGCCTGATTCTAGCGGCGGTCACCTCCCCATGCTGACTGCATGAACACTATCTACGAGTGACTCATCTGACTGACGGCATCACTCGTTCGGATTCTCGTTCTTTCAGTAAACAACACAGCACGTAACCATGACAACGTACGAGGACTTCTCCTCGGCTAGGTCATCTCCCTCAGCCTCGTTGCAAAACCTCCGCTTGTCGTCGGAAGAAGCGATTTACGAAACGACCGTCGAAAGCGCCCCAGTCGAAGTGGACGCAGTCGGAGGGGCTTCAAGTGGGTTCTACCCTCTTTTGCCGATTGAGTTTTCCCTGAAGATCAGCGCCCTCTGTTGCGGAGTTGTTCAACTCGGCGCAGGTGTGTGACGTCATTGCTCTGCTTGTGTTGACATAATTGCGCGTTTAGGACTCGGAATGGGCTGCCTGGCCATGGTCATAACGTCCATGCTGAAGAACCGCGCTGATTACACTCTTGATCAGCCCATGATTTGGTGGTCTGGCTGCTTGGTAAGAAATCATAACGCATCTTGACCAAGCAACATTTTGAGCTATCATGTAATCATGTATAATCATGTACCCTCTCCTTGCAGCCGCTCCTAGTTGGAATCTTAGGTATTTACACGTTCACTACGAGCAACCGGAAACACGTGAGTGCCTCAGATACAAAGCACGTGGTTTTATGACGCTCAGCATTCAGTTTTATCGCTGGGGTCTTTGTGGGATGTTAGTCCTTCTCGCCGAATGTGCTTTGCTTGGCGCTCTCGGAGCCTTCGACATCGCTCGCTTCAATGTCTGGCCTTTCTTTGGTCGCAACCACGGACGCGCAATCTGCGAGATGCTACTGCCAGGCCGCTGCTACTGCCAGGAGTAGGCCACGCCTTCTTCACCTCTTAACCTTGATAATTTTTTTTTGTGTACTTTTCAGTTATTATCACGGGAAATGGAGCGAGATGGAGATAGCAGGCGTGCAATACATTCATGAAGACATCGTTTGGCGGGACAGCGGTTTTCACGAGTGTAGTGACGTCAGATTAATCAGCGCCATTTTCTACCTGCATCATATTCTTTTTGCGACTTTTGCAATAATTGCCATCGCATCTTTTGCACTCGCCATCAAAGCGACAGCGTGCGGTCCCGCGGTGAGATCTAGTTTTTAATCTCCTCGCGGCCACCTGTATACTTCCGTGGTTATAATCATATCAATGCTTGTTGATTTCATTGATTAAATTATTTCAGGATCCTGAGGAGTTTCAGCGATTGCAGGACAGTTTCGAGTTCGAAGATACATTCGTGATCAATGAAACTTCCGTTCGTCCTTTGCGGATTGAGTTTCCCAATTCTGATGACGACAACGAAGACACGTGATCACATGATTACGTGATCAGATTAGAAATCTCAATTGTGGATTAAATTTCCTCGAGAAATAGTGCATTCGCCAATAAGAGTATTTTTATTAAGTGATTTATTTATTATTTATTCATTATTGCCTGTATTTAAAAAATATAATCTGTTTATTCGTTCAGCTGTTGATGATATATTATAGGCTTGTTTTTAAACGGGCGTGTCATGTGTATACTGCGTACGTATGTCGCTTGGGAAATTCGAGTGTTAAAGAACAATCGTTTCCCTAATCCATTGCCCAAGGTATATATATATATCTTGGATATCTGCCAAACCATATCTACACCTTACATATGTTCACTCGGCTGCTTATTTTTTCACGTTAATAAATATTTAATTTTTATCCATTTATCTGATTATTTTATTCGATGCTCAATGAAATTATGCTTCAAAACTGTATTCGTTATTACGACCGGTGCTATCAGGAACATGTTGAAAACTTGAGATGTTCATGGAATTCTCTCAAATAAATAGCATGCTATTTGCGAGTCTGGTCTTCAGCTTTCAGATCAATCCAAATGATCAATAATTATACATGAAGTAAACAACAAATCAACAATGTCTAACAATCCTTAAATTGAGTCCATCGACCAATCAGCGTCGAGCATTGGGGTGATATATTAGCGCACATACATCACAGGAAAACTTGTTGGTTGAATTATTATCTCCATAAGAGAAAGATGAAACAACGCAATAATGAAAATGAAGAAATATTTTCAACATAGATTCATGAAAAGTGAATAATTATCACAATATCTGGAAAATCCTGTAAGACTTCAAGACGCTTCCGATAAAACAGCTGATAAGAAGAGTGCATAGCAAGTATACGAAAACACCCACAGTGTGTCTCAATAAAATACCAGCATAGAAGGCAACCGGCCGAGGAATACAGGTAGGGTGTGGTTGATTACGTAACATTAACATGATCTTGGGATGTATCTAGCCGCAGGTGAGTCAAATGCATTTGTCACAAGTATTGTCATGATTAATTCACCAACTTTAGTATCATTCAATTAATGAACCTCACAATTGAGAGTTCAAAGATTTAAATTATGTTTGCAGAGTATAACAGAGGCAGCAGCAGTTTCAATCATTGAACTGTCGCGTTAATAAATGACTGGTTACCGCACTGCCATGAATTGATCACAGGTCGGAGGGGGGGGGGGCGGGGGGGTGATGCATTTGCGAGGTAAGAAAATGAATCAAATTCAAAAGAATATTCCAGCAAACAGGTAAACATCAAACAACGCTAACCACGCACAGTCACCAGGACATTGTTTTGGGACATACAAGGTCACGTGGTTCCCGGGGTCATCAAGTGCAAAAATGACCACCAACATCAGCCAGTGTATATAGCGTCATATGTTCTCTGGAATGTCGATTTCACAGGCACATAGATTGTCCAATCAGGGAAGCGTACACAATGAGGCACGTGAGGCCCTTCCGTCGGCGCCCTTCCGTCGGGGTTAATATCGGAGGTTCTCCACTCCGTCGTAGATCTTCTGTCCAGCGCGTCGTAGAGCGGCGCTGGTGTCGTACGGATCTGTGTCGATGCTTTTCCGATAACTCTCCTTGCCGGTACTCCGATTGAAGTTCGTCGTCGTTTCGTACACGTGTCGGGCGTCTGGTCGACCTCGAAAGGAATCATCTCCTCGCGCTTGGCTCCCAGACGCCCCCGATGCTACTGTGTCAGTACCTCCATCAGATGCTGCCGCCTGGTGGCCATCATCGTAACTACTCGATCCAGCAACCGGTTGAGTTTGCATAGCGGTTTGGTAGGCGGGATAAGGGGAAACCCGCGAATCGTATATTTGCTGAGGGGGCGTCATCGGCACTTGGTAGATCCCCTCCTCACTGGACACACAGGACGGCGTCCGAGAGTACTTACCCTCCTTGGCAGGGAGATCTGGAAGCTTCCCGTGGCTCGGGATCTCAATCTGACTGAGGTCACGTGGGTTGGGTTTCTTTTTCTTCTTCTTACTCATCCGCGCGCTGGTCGAATAGATCGGGTATGACGTAATTCCAAACCGATGCCCACTCACCATTTGCGACCTGCGACCACCAATCCAAGCAGGCTGAAACCAACCACCACTCCGATGCCGACCCCTATCGCTACGGCTATCACAATACCTGAAAGGATAATCGTTCGTGACGTCACTCGCATGATGACGTCACTTACCTGTGACGTCATCATCACCGAAGGGGAACTTCCGCTCTTGCGTTTTAGGATCCGTTGTTTCGCTTGAAGCAGTATCTGGAAATGGAGAAGGAAATTCTGTTTCTTCTTGTAAGTTCATCTATCTCTGATTTCGTTGCTCAAATAAATTGAATAAATAATTGATTTATGTATGGAACAATATCCGCAAAAGTCCTCAAAGCGCTGCCCAAGAAAAGTATGAATATTCATTCGATTAGTTGTAACTCATAAGCGCAACGATCTACCTGTGAAGCAAACAGGTAATCTGATGATATGAGCGAATACAGGTAAGCCGATAAAACATAGGTGTGTCTGTGACACATTAATTAACCTTGCACGCAATCCGATGTGACGTACGTCGGGCGTGATTGGTCAACGAAACTTGAAACTGACCATTAAACGGAGACGACTCAATACATCATGTATTGCCAATTGCAAATACTACAATGAACAGACCTTCAGTGCAGTTCTCCACCGTGCCCTGCCACTTGCGGTCAAGGCAAACCAAGAACCACTGCTCTCCTGTCTTG
>KB293638.1:224891-299804 GCA_000328365.1 Capitella teleta | reverse complement strand
GTTTGTTCCATATTGCAGCGATGAATGACTTAAGAAGTTTAGTTGATGGATACAAGCTAATGACGGACACCTTTACAGGTAGAAACTTGTATTGCAAATGGTTCAACAATATGACACATGGTTGTGTTGATCTCCTACACGTGTGAATTAAGTACATGGATTCATCATAGTTGTGAATTAATTAAGTACATGGATTCATCATAGTTGTGAGCGAATTAAGTACAGTCAAAGCTCGTTATTACGAATCTTCAGGGGCCATAAAAATTCGTTCCTAATATCAGGAGTTCTATATATAAGGATCGAGTAAATCCAGTTCTCCCATCAACAACAAAAACGTTATGCTTCATAAATTGACGTAATGATACATCATAATGTAATTAAGCTAATGGAGATGTAAATGGAAGACGTGTGTTAACACTTGACAAAGAAAAGAAGAAAAAATGGTTTATTATCTTTAAATGTTTTATTGAAATTCACGATATAAAATTAATGCATCCTGACATACAATCATTAAGTAAACAAAGAGAGAGAGAGAGAGAAATCATTTATTTAACAACAACATACATCAATGTGAATTCAAACGGGGAGAAGAAAAAAAAAAACAACAAAACAACAAAATATATATATATATTTTTATTTTTATTTTTATTTTTATTTTTTTCCGGGTGCAGACTAATGGTAGTAATGATGATGATGATAGTATGATGATGCAGGGAGACCAGGCTAAGGCACAACAAGTGTCCGTTTTCGCGCTGGCCACCCCTGTGATTCATTAGTGGATGCTGCGATGCTGAGATAAATCCATCCAGTGAACTGAGGTGATTGAACACTTCGTCTGCGTTTGCAGAGGATTGCTCCAACGACTGCAATTGCTGCTGCGTAGGTCACTGTGCCGTTTTCCTCAACATCGTCATTCGAACTTGTTTGGGGCGACTTCTTTAATGGCATCAGGTATGTCATTGTCGGATGCGACCTGGCATGTTTCGACACGATCATCCAGGTTAGGGTATACTCCACAGCTGTGCAGACATCAGATCCGGAAGCAGCAGCTCAGCCAAAGGAATGCTATCCTCCTCCAGGTCTTCATTAATATCCTTAGAATCGAATCAATATCGAATGATTATCGTTTCAATTTTGTCTGTGTTATATGCTATGTCTTCAGAGTACATTAAGACTAATTTCAATTAGCGTTTGGAGAATGTTAGCGATTTAATCTCTTTGGCGGCATGATTACCGTAATCGTTTCATTTGTCTCTGCATGAAACAAAAGATAAAGGAACCGATCGCCACTTTGAAAGCGAGAAGTCAACAATTGCTCGAGAGGGGTTTGGATAATGCTTTAATGAGCAACATTTTGAATTTTGATTGACTATCACATTGTGGGTTCGTAATAGCAGGAGTCATCTCTGCTCAAGTTCCATATATCAGAGTTCGTAATAACGAGCTTTGACTGTATCACACTAATTCGCAAATACTCTGATGATGTTATCGCATGTTATATTATTTATAAGAGGGGTCAATGCATTGGTGTGACCACACGACATCTGCCCCTGAGAGGAATTTGCACCAAATTAACGATAATAGAATAATGTAAAATCAGCCTATGTAATATATGATTCAATTATAATTTTTGATATTTTTTCGATTTTCGATTTTTCGTTCATTTTTTTTTTTTTTTTTTCGTTTCAACTTCCCATAATCTTGCATATTCATACGAATGAATTTTTTTTTTAATTATTATTATTATTATTATTATTATTATTATTATTATTATTATTATTATTATTATTATTATTATTATTATTATTATTATTATTATTATTATTATTATTATTATTATTATTATTATTATTAACAGTATATACCTGCATGAATGTAACATCAATGCAACGAGACGAACCTAATCAGTGGTGTGACCACGTAATCTTTTTGTTCCATGTCACAAGCACAATAAGACATCATGACATCATGCAGACATTTAACCCAATATAACCTGAATCTGCATAATTAACTTAATTAACCACGCCTAATTCAGACAAACAAATAAGTACAAATTAATACCCGCACACCACAATAGACATTGCGTTTAACTGATCCCTTACACAACACCTCTAATCCACAGCAACCAATAACAGTACACACCTGAAACGAAGAGCAAGATGAACATCCAGGTGTGTAGCCTCCAATCCATGTTGCTGACCGCTATCCACAACGTCCGGCTCCATATTTCCGGATGGCCACACCCATCCTGGCCTCCGAACGTGTTAATGTCGACATCGGCACTGGGCGTGGAGGGTGATCACGGGTGTTGGCGACGCGGCGATAGTCATGCCACGCCCCCCAGCCAACTGCACCCTCCACAAAGGTGCGCAGGGAGCACTATGGGAAACATCAGAAGGCGCAGGACGCTTCATTGCTGCATTGATCGTGTTCGGTTTGGAGTTAGGCTTCCAGCCACATGGAGTGCTTCAATGAGTGCACGCTTAATTCATAATATTGTTCGGTTGTATAACTTGGTGACGTACATCGGACGATGAAACATTTAAAGCGAGAGATCCGCGCAAAAGGGAATTTCAAGCACGGAGCGTTATGATGGTCACGTGGCTCCGTATATAATTCAACCTCAGAAGTATATAATGTAGCTGGCACTTGACTGATGTACCTTCTGGGTTTTGTGACTGTTATAATTCTTCGAGAAATCTTGATTAAGCTCTTGTAATGAGATCGCTGCCTTGTACCCCAACATAATTAGCACTGATAAGAGGGCGATGTAAGAAGAGAAGGAGAACCAATGGAGGCAATTATTTAATTCCTCTGAGGAACCAATCAATTATTGGAACATCTCCTGGATACCAGGATTTCTATAGACTTACCGAGGTAAGCTCTGCAACAATTAAGAGATCTTACCCTTAGATGACAGGTATGGGTGGATTGATTAAGTCATGAAAGGGTCAATGTACTGACATTCACAGATGATGCGAGTGACGTAATTCTGCCGCCAATGCGTTTTGCACCCCTCCTTGCATTGCTCCTAATCAACCTTTGCGGGATAACGCTCCTTATTTGCATATAATACGATGCGGATCCGTCCCTCCCACTTGGCTGGTTGGATTTCTCCCCTGATACTAATTCCATAAATCCTGAATGGAACTAAAATCCGGAGAGAGCCACAAAATAGCGATCCATCACTGTCTATTGGAGACTCTTTCACCCATATCAGTTAGAATCTATACCCTTTTTTCGCCCCTATAAGTGGGGTCTTTTTCTTCAAAATCTGGTATTTTGTAACTGGTTCTATAGTTACAAAATAGTTAGATTCTACAATGACCAACTTGTAACACAAGTTAGAAGTTAAAGTCAGTTCAGAATCGAGCTTTGATTTTGCAGATATAGACATGGAATGTGTTTTAGCCACTAGTATATTGGTCTTGCGTCCACTTGCTTATTATGGTGATTCACTTCAAGACGCCGCCATCATCACTATTGACGAATGATGCAAAATGCTATAATGGATTTCCTGAAGGCATTCGATACAGTTAGGCATGCATACAAAATTGAGTCACATGGCATCAAAGAAAACGCACGACAAAGGCTTCTTTCGATCAGTAGGGAAAGCGTCAATCAATGAACTCTGCTGTATGCTGCATGTGCTGTAACAAGGGCGGATGCGATAGAACAGATGCGATCAGCTAACCAAAATAGAAAACCAAAATAGAAAAGCGGGTACTGGGTTGGGGAACAATTTTTGATACAAATACAAATATCGATAGAAATAAATAAAAGAGATTCTTTTGACTTGAAGTATTTATAGAATTGTGCAATTGTCAGACATAAACTTATACTCCAGACCTAGCTATATTTTTCCTGAACATTTTGTGGTCAAAATTTCCCCCAAAAAAGTTACAGCTAGCTATATGGGGAATGCGATGCTTGGCACACAAAGAGAAAAAAACACAATTTGAGATTGACAGAACAAAATATGATCCTCTCCCCCCCCCCCCCCCCCCAACCTCGAAAAAATACTGTTGCTATGGTAACGATGGCGTGTTAGAGGCAAGAGAACTCACAATTCCATTCGTTTAAATTAAACGTTTTTCTCCAAAAACCTAGATTGTTTTATCTAATCAAGCGTAGTACATTGAATTAGAAAGTTATACTATTTATATACTCTCGAAATCGATGACCCAATTTCAGTGTAACAAAATATATTTTGAGAAAAAAAAAAAACATTTAGAAGAAAATTTGCCGGTTTAATCCCGACAAGGCTGCTTCATTTCTTGGTGATTCACAAGACATCGCATAATGTTTGGTAACTTTGGTTCAACAGATGTGATCTCAAGATTCACGTAGCTAAACTGCGCGTGAAACCGAACGTTTCAGTGAAATGGTCGTGAATCCGCCTCCGTACGTAACCACGGTAACAAGGCCAGGCGCTGTTTCCATGGCAATGCACCCATTGATGCATATACGCAGATTGAAACACATAACTGTTTCATCCAGGCTGGACCAGAGAAAAGACATTGATTGACATTGACACAAACAGTATATCGACAATAGATGAAGCATTAGCTGAAGTGCATTATGATGCTGTTTTTGGTAAACGGGTTCTGCTTTACCACCGAGAAGTTGTCAAGGGGCGAATGCATAAATGCATAACGCACCTACTTGTGCATCATTCATCTCCATGTGTCATGTGAGATCTTCTTTTGTGTCTCTGTATTTGCATAATATTTTGTATAATTATTTTGTCATAACTGCTAACAGTGTACAAGACATACTCACTTGGTGTGGCTCTTGTTGCTTTAGTGCATAGATTCATTGTTCACATGATGTACGACCTCCATTGTGCTTTTGTATTTCTTTATAGAGGTTTCAACATAATTAAAATTTACTACAAATCACACATTTATTTGCAAAGTTTAGACAAAGATAATGCATGAACTATCAATAATATTTCATACATAGTCAACCGTATGATGTTGATCATAACTCCACTCATGCAACACAACAGAAGAATACAATTGCATAAAATCCTATATGTCAGTATAATATATTTAAACACCAATCAAAGTTTGGTAAATTTTATGGCAATGGGCGTGTCTGGTGCCGTGAAGACTCGGTTGATCATGCCGATTGCGTCACCATTGTACTCCGTTCGAAAATTCTGGTAAATCTGAAATTAAACTCATGACGTTAGCAAGGCATTCGACACAATCGACCACAACTACCTTGACAATGGCTAAGTATATTTCTTGTTCGGCGAAGCGTCTTCCAATGCACATCCGAGGCCCATACCCAAAGGGAAGGAACACATAGCGAGGAGGAGCGCGCAGGGAACCGGATCCCGATTTCAGCCATCTTTCCGGAATGAAATCCTCCGGAGCATCGAAATACTGCTCTTGTAGACACATGGTCTGATTATTGAAAGCTACGATCACCTTAATCAATGAAATCAATACGGTATATGCTCCGTTCGATGGTGAGTGACATACGACACCTTCTCGGGTACAACATATCCGCTCAACTCGAGTTCTTTCGCCAGTATCCGTGTCGTACCGCCTTCGATTGGGAAATTCAACCTAGAACCAGAGATCAATCAGGCTTCCCAGCAGAACACTCCCCCAACCTGAACGACTCTTTGACACATGCTTTGAGGTATTTCATCTCCTCCAGATCTGCCTTCTCCAGTCGCTTCCGGTTGGGCAACACTCGCGAGATCTCGTCTCGCAAGATTTCTTGCTTGTCTGGATTTCTGGATAAGTTGTATAACACAAACGACAGAGCGTTGGCCGTCTGAGGGCGGATCGGAATTTTCCACTGCGATATTTGCGAAAAGATTGAAATGCTCACCGAATCGATGCCAGCAATGAAAAGTTCAGAGGTCAAACCGATGACCCTTTCCATGGTCACTCCAGGGGTCTCAAGCAGCGTGCCAAAGAAATGGGGACAGTCCGCGAAGTCGCCATCGCTTTGTTCGTTCTCTTGGATGTTTGCTATATACCGCTGAGCAATACTATACGCAACAGAAGCATAAGAATTAAGAGAGAGTGGGTGCAATGAATGAGTTGTACCTATTGCAAGCCTTGTGACCATTGATGAACTGTTTGTAGAAGTGAGTGCGCATCAACGCGTACCATGGGAAGGCAAACGCTGTGTTTTGCATTGCAGTGAACATATCATTGGACGCTCTAAGCAGCTCCTGTGCAGACTGGGGCGGGTTCCTGCGTAAACACCCGAGACGACTCTTGAAACAAACGGCTCCTATGGCTGAAGCAAATCATCGTATAAATCAGTACCTTTTGAATACGCGGAGGCGGAGACCCTTACATTCCATGGCGTATTTTGTGACGAGATTGAGGAAGTTTGGAACGAAGCCGTCTGCTTTGCGCTCTGACATGATGAAGCTGACCAAGTCGTCTGCAACTGAATTCTGAACTGGCAAGTACACGGCAGCGGCGCCCGGTCGCATCATCAGGCGATGAATTGCTTTGCGGACATCGTGCCAGTCTGTGCCATTCCTGTGAAAGCGAATCGACGTTAAAACGACGCCGCATTGCAATGCGTACTAACAGCGAACCGAGGCCAAGGGGTATGCCATCTCTCTTGTGTGCGACGGTCGTGATTGGGATCGAGGGTCGCATCGGGCACTTACCGTCCGCCCTCAGCACCCTCGCTACGTCCTCAGGGTCAAACACCTGGATCAGAGTGACCGCTGGACCCATGCGCTCCTGGTAGATGCGACCGTAGCGAGCGAAGTTCTCTTTCTTCGCCACGTGCAGACGATCAAAACTATAACGACCTGAAAATGAAGGGTTTCGTGTGCAGCAAGCAAGAGGTGTATAAATTAATGTAAACAAGAAAAGTTTGGATTGAAAATTATATCCAAGCTGAGGAAACTGCTGTATGGCCATTGCTAATGCATTAGTATCTTGGACACGGGTGAATAATTATGTTCCGGCTCAAATATGAAGAAAGATTTGAATTCTGCGTAAAATGATTATGTAATTCTAAGTCTGCGGTATAAATGTCAAATTGATGTAAGAGTTCCGTGCAAGTAAAAATTATACCACGCATATAACCATAATACAAGTATACACAACACGCAGTCAAAACATACGTCGTAATCAATACTATATGTATTGCGCGCATACCACGAACGCTCTGCAATTTTGATTCTCGTGCGGCTCAGAGCTCAGTTTACGCAAGGTGAACAACGTGAGGGGTTTTGTTTTCTTCTCCTGTCAACGTTGAACTCAGTTAGCTAACTTACAAAATATAAAAACACGCAATTGGCGATAATGATGTAAACATTGGTTTACAGATGAACGTCTCTCGTCTCACTGCTCTGTTATCGATACACCCGAGTACAAAAAGATCAATGCAATCTTTTGGTACTCATAAGTCTTATGATAATTTAACAAATGAATTAAGCATTCCGTACTCGCTGCAATAAACAAACCAGCATAATATGCATGCAAACACATCTGAATTGACAGCTTGAATGCTTCAATAAATAAACACACGGAGTGAACACTGACCGAGCGGTGAGTACTCCAGAGTGGAACCAACCCCAGGCCAGCACCTCGGTCCAGGCATGCATCGCAGTGGTTTTGTCATGACCTCAAATGTTATCCGTTCTGATGGCGCTCGTGGTTTTAACTTCTGACTTCGGCCCATGAAGCATGTTGACGACACCGCAGCTTAAGCGAGTCGATTTAAAGTTGCTGTGTGTCTGGCTTTAGTTACGCAATCGTTGCATAAGTTAGGTTTTGTTTTAAAAATGCACACAGACTTACAAACAGGCCAGCCGGAGTTTGTAATTGTTGGCAGTCTTGTTTGGGTTAGTTTTGTCGCTGTAGTGCAAGTGGATGAGGTGTTATTATATTTTACATTTAAACTAAAGTACTGTTACCACACGAACTCGTTTTATGGACACCAGGATTTCGAACCTGAGTCGATCGATTGATCTGTTCGAGCAAATCGAGCGTTCGATTTCATCTGGGATCGATAAAGTCTGCTAACACAGCATGGCGATATTGCATGAGTGGCCCAGCGCGAATATCGTGTATCGGGTGGCCTAGAATTAAGCGACCGTTGCACATTATAATGATGCCGCGTATTGTACGAATGAAATCGGAAGGAACACACGCTGCAGCCGACAATCTTTGAGTGTTTATTAACAATGAAGTAACTTGCTATGTATTGGTGAAGTGTCACTTTAAATGTTCATTGATTCATGATGTGTCAAGAGATTGTATTCAATGGCGATCACGTTTATGAAAAGTATATTCAGCTGTACTTGTTGACACTGGTTTTGCACGCGAGCGGCTGTCGACTGACGGGATAATTGCCAGCAACAGACGCCAGGCCGCTCACACGGCGCTAGTTTCGTGATAATTATATATATAAAAATACACCGACTGATGTAAAAATTGAGCTAAATAGGACGTCAAATCGACCAACGGTTGTGATTTGAGGTCGTTGCACTCCGAGAGAGGGAAAAATGTCCAAAGCAGTGTGGGGAAAAAATGTTACTTTATTCTAATATGCAAATATTACACAGAATTTTCACGCTGTGCAATATTAATATAGTCACGTGAACGGTGTGATACATAGTTCAATTGCCCAGTTGTAAGAATAGCACTTCTGATCTCTTGCTTACCGGGTTGCTATGCAACGTGCAAAGATGGCCATTGGCTGCGAAAGCCAAGCCATGCGCATCCACCTTGAAAGGTTTTCCTGCTCGATCCACGCATATCATCCCGACCGCCTCCTCTGACCCGAGTCCAGAAGCAAAGAAAAGACCTCCGGCAGCCATGATGAGGTTCCCTGTGCTGTCGACAAGAACTCCACGACACGCACTCGATAAACCATGAATATTCATGAGCTGCCCACTGTAGCTGAAAGTTCTAACACAATGACCGAAGTCTCGGGGCGAATAAGATAAAGCCACTGTGTTACACCCCACTCCCATCACGGACGCTTCAGCTGAACCCTCTTTGGTCACCGTAGAAAATGTGCCGTTCACTTTGCCGTCGACGCCAAACTTGGTCACAGTCCGCGATTTAGGGTCATTAACAAATAGATTTCCTTGTTCATCGACTGCCAGAGCAGACGGAGTAGATGGCGCGCTGATCTGACTCATCTTTGCGCCGCCCAGTTTGAAAGTCTTGACTGTTTTGTTGAAGGACACTACGATGTGGCCATTCTGGTTGACCGTCAGCCCAGACGGGCACGGCACCTCGTCGGCCATGATACGTTGTTGGTATTTCCCGGATTTATCACATATTATAATTCCAGGACTTAGAGCATCAGCCAGTAGAAGTTTCCCGTTGGGCAAGAGAGCTAATCCAACCAGCTTCTCGATGTGGTTGGACAGCTTGAAACTGTGGGTGATCCGCACTTTTCGCCACTTCCGGCCTTCCAGCGCACCAACGCTGCTGTGAAGACCGTTCTTCTTCCTGTTACCACTGGAAAATTCGCTGAGGGCACTGACTGACTTCGAGCCACTTTGACGTTTCGCTGAAGGACTGCTGCGCTTGAAGGACGACGCCTTCACGGTTCTCCTCTGCTCGAGGCCACCCGGTTTCTCCTCCAATCGACCCAGCTCCTCATTGTTGGTCATCACAAACGTCATCCCGGCGATGTCATCAACTGGCAACTGGGAACCCATGACGACCCTTTTCACCTGGCTGTCCAGTTGCATCACGTGCGAGATGAACACCTCTTCTGACGTCATCGGAATGTCCCTCGTGGTCGCCTCTCTCAGCTTCGCCATGTCATCCTTCCTCCGAACCAACACCTCCATTCGCTTGCTCAGAGCGTCCATCTTACCATCAAAATAGTGATTCAAGCTGCGAAGCAACTGCGCTTGCTGCTGCTTGATTTTCTGCTGAAGAGCAACGACCTTGGCATTGATATCGACCTTGACCTCTTCTCGAGTGGCCTCTATCATCTTATTCAGGTCCTCGACGTCCTGGATGCTGCTCGCGACGCTGGAGATGCCAGTGTTGATTTCATCCCGAGTAGCTTTGATGATTTCCTGACATTGCTCGTACTTCTTGTTCATCGGCGTCACAGTGTGTCCTTTATGCTCAATCATCGTGCAGTTCACGCAGATCATCTTGAAACAGGTGTCGCAATAATACTGGATGTTCGCGAACTTGTGAACTGAGCAAAGCTTCGGGTGGTTCTCCTGTTGCTTCTTCAGAGCGATTTGATGTGAACTCGTGACCTCGGTGACCTTGTGCTGCTCCTGGCACATCATACACAGAGGCATACTGCATGTTAGGCAGAAGTAGGAGGACTTCTTCCTTTTGCTTTTCAGTAAGCATATTTGACACAATGTCACGGATTCGTGATCTCGGCTCGCCACGGACAAAGCAGGGAGACCGTATGTGCGCTGCTGAGACATCGCTCTACCTCTCTCTCTCTCTACTACTGCAATGTTGTCAAGTAAATCACAACAATGTGTGGCTCCATTCGAACTCAAATGGATAGAGAATTACATCGATCGCCCGTCGATCAATTCTGTGTGTGAGGGCGAAGCTTCTTCTTTTTTTCTCGCTCTCCTCTCTTTTCATGATCGCTGGAAATGATCGTAATTGATGTGGATGCACGACACTCTCACAAAGCGAGCAATTTAATTATTTGAAGCTTATTCTCTCTATCGGATAATACAATGATGAAACTCTTATACGTGGAATTTGAAACACCGCCGGTTCGTGGTTATAACATGAACATATTAAACGAATAATCGAAGACGTCGTGATTCACGCACTCTTGACTCGTTGCATAATCTTATCTTTAATCCGCCAACCAGATCATGAGACCGAAATGCGCAATTGTCAAAATTTAATAATATTTGGAGCGTTTGTAATTTTACATCTGTCAGAATTAATATGACATAATGGAGTCCGTCTGGAGGGTCGTGTGCACTCGCTCAACGCTGTCCTTTTTCCTTTTTTGTTCCTTTTTCCCCGGAAACGAAACGAGAACCTCATAGAAAAAAAATGCTTGTAGTCAAAACGCCTGTCATCAAATTAATCGAACTTAGCTGAATGTAGCAGCAACCATGGATATGTTTCATGCATCTTTTATTGAGTATTTAAATTATTGTTTATTTTATTTTGATATTTCGTTTATATTGATTGCAAGAAAAACCACCATTATGATTTCCACATTAGCGGGGGTAAGGCGGGATCTCTTGTCCTCCGCCACACGCTGTCAGCAACGGAGAAGGTTCTCTCGTTGTCGACGCTGCTGGGTGGAGCGCACAGGTAGCGACGTACTTGCGCAGCTAACCCCGGGAACCTGTTAGAATTGGTGCCCCAGCACAGAAGAGGTTCGCTGCTCCTGTCTGAGAGGGGCTCCCGGAGAAATGCCCTCAGCTCTGTGGCAATGAAGCCTTCATCCGTATCATGGAATGAATCCTCTCATAGGCTGATTGTGGCTTCCGAGCGGGCTCGCTTAGCAGGTGGCGGGGCTTCATCTGATGGGGTGGGTTGCGTCATGCTGTGGGACTCAAAGAACCGAAGAACTGATGGAGGGTAACGTCCAAGCCAGTAGTAGCCATGGCCACGATTTGTGGTCATGGCTACTAAGGAAGATACAGTCGTGGTTTCCTTTTGCCTTGCTCGGCATTTCCCAGATGCCACCTTCTACCATGGCGTGTTCACTGGTCTCCGGCGCTACTGAAAAGAAGCACCGGCACACACCGATGAAAAATCACCCCTATTTTGGTACATCCATCTCACTCGATTTCACATGACGTCACTCGGAATTCCCAAGATGGCTCACAAGGTGAGGCGAGTAAAAATGAGTTCACAGTATTTGCTGAATACGACCAATTGACTAAAACGTTACTATAAATAGCGGTCAATGAGATATCGCCTGTCATTGGTGTGTGCCTGTGTCATTATATATATGACCAGGGAACTATAGCGTCACTGAACCATGGCATGGCTGCCGTTATGATAAAAAGATGGCCCCTGGTGGTTGGCGCTCTCACTTCTAAGCAGCCAAAGAGAAATCCATGCGCAACAACCCGCCTTTAATAAAATTATGATAATGCAGTTGGGGTGAACAGCGCAACTACCTCTGCTCCTTGCATGGCGGGAGTAATGCGACCGGCGCTCTTACCAAAATATGTGACGTCATACGTTGCAGTGTTGTGACTGACCGTTATCCTCAAGATGACCCATGTGACGTCACCTACAATGAAACCCCGCTAACTCGAAAACGGATAACTCGTAGACCCCTTTTTGTCGAAGTGTTTTCGCTGCTCCTTTCAAGTTCGGGGTTTCACTGTACATCATCATGTCCCGCATGAACATAACAATTCATGTTGGAAATAAATAAAAAATTAATACGATACTCTGATTTAGTACATATAGTGCAGTGATAACAATTTATGGTATGCTGGTTTCAAGGAGATTATTCAGAGCGAAAAATGCAGATAGCATGCGAACAAACAGACGTACACAATTGCACTAACTCCCACCTCTGCAAATTGAAATCAAAACATTTCTGTAATTCAGTATAATTATCAGTATTTAATAAATACGCACAATAATTTACATGAGAAGCAGATAATCCAAGGAGGTTATAAATCACTGAGGGTTTTCGCATTCTGTGATCTCCAGATACACATGTTTATTATACAGAATACATACTTCGCAACTGGTGTTGGGTTAGGTGTGTGTAAAGCGGTATAGGTGAGGTGAGGTATAGGTGAGGTGAGGTATAGGTGAGGTGAGGTATAGGTGAGTCAGTGGTCTGCGAGCAGAAATTGTGATGACGATATCAATTTGAATGAAGTTTTCGACATTTTTGCTAACCATCACACAAGGCGCTTGAACAGCATCCTTAGAGGACGTGACTTCGTGTGTTCGCCATGTACAAAAGTTCATGCTGCACCAAAATGGCCCCCAATTGGTATCTATGCGTGTATTATTAACTTGGTGGTTTTATCACAATGCAGTTTATGCTTATATGGGTCCATTATCTTACAAACGACCCCCCATCCCCCTTCTCTTTTTTTTTTTTTTTTTTTTCACTGAAAGCAACAGCCAGAATTTCTGACACTTATAATTTATGTGTTAATGCTTACCAGGTTTAAATAATGTATTCGAAGTAGTTTAAGCATTTTCCTACAAAATGTATAAATTATACTACAGTGCTCGGATATAGAGAAGAATAATTTTATGTACATCACTGATTCGTGCTTGCATCGCGCACCAAACCATGATTTTGTTACCGATTAATTTGAATTATGTGGAGCGGTAGGAACCATCTCTGTCATACTGGAACAGCATCTGAGAAAGTAACAATGAAGCGGATTTCTTCGATGGCAGCCCATCAGATCAATTGCTCAACCCTACATGCAAATACGTAAAAATAAAAACTGCGCGTGCAGCATTAAAACACATGATGCTGGAGTGAGGGTTTAGCTCACTGGATGATAATATATAGATGCACATTACACACCAGCAGAACATTTCGTCTGTGTGCTCAACAAGAAGGTTAGCTGAGATATTCAGAAGGATGGATAGCGTATCAGAAAGAGGAAGGAACACCCTGAATCTCATGTCATTCATGAATGTGCAAGCAGCGCAGGTCCTCCCTGACATCTACAACGAGCAGAAGAACCCTAAGGTTAGCACATCATTAGCGACGGATTATGAAGCAGAAAATAATTCTAAAAACCAACACTCTTCCCGTGTCCATCTCAACACAAAGTGTTCTTCTTGGTGTAATATTGGGAAAATTCTGACCAATAAGATTAAAGGACTAAAAGAATGAAGATAGGGCTTGAAGTAGTACGTGATTGGATGTTCGCCTACTAATTAAAACTACAGGTTTAGCGCCACAAGATTCAGACTCAATCGAGACACAGATGCAGCTCAAAGTTCCTGTGCAACATTCACAACACTTTGCACTCAAAGAATAAGTCGGCGCCACCATATTTGAGCGAATTTCTCATCAATCATGTGCACCCTCTGAGGCCACAGAAATTCATATGGTGATTTTAATTCGAAGATTCATCGCTCTAAAAACATGCAAAGGGTGCCGTCGACTGAATACTAAGAGACAAAATCGATAAGATTATTTCAATATGTTATTAACATTCTTTTGTGAGGCAAAACAGACAAAACGATTGGTACTCATGCCTGATTAGGTAATCAGTAATATTTCTTACAATATTGCAACAGAGAAAACCAAATCTATAATAAAATCAATGCTTTGAGATGTGAGCATGCATGCTTGAATGCTTTTCAGGTAGGCTCTTCTTGATTCCTGCAATATTTCTGATTGTTATGTATTTGATTTCCTTGGAATGAATCTTCGTATTTAATGGAATGTATTGATGCTGTTCTTTTGCGCTTTATCCTTCAACAGGTGCAGTGTAAAATCATAGATGCTTGATTCCATGCATAATAAAGTTTCTGTATCAGTGATTAAATGAAGAAAAGCTTTATGCTTATACAGCAGCTGCATATATTATGCAAATGCCAGTACTCCGTTTACAGCAACAAAGAGTGTTGACTAGGCTTAATTTCAATCGTTGCACTTTTGGAAAAGCGTGGACCCATTGCGTGCCAATGGACAAAATATAATGGATGGACAGCCGCGTATTCTTGTCCTTGCCTTGCTACACCCTTAGATCTCCCGACTGCGTTCGACCCCGTTGATCACGGCTCTCTTTTGGGGCTGCAAGATGATCGACGATTTGCTAGTTTGCGCCTGCGCAATCGGAGAAGCGTGTCCCGGGAATTGTGGGTTGTGGACGGCAAATGCCCATTTCCTGTTTGTTATAGAATATTTTTTAATGTGCCTCCACTTTCTTGTTTTTCCCAATTCGCAGGGATTTATCAATTTGGGAATTGCAGAGAACTGCACGTGTGAAGAGGTCATTTGCACAAAGGTCAGCACATCAAATAGTCCATAGTGGCCCATGCTGATCCCTCCTAACCCATATTCTAGGTTCAAGAATGTTTGACCTTTAACCCCGCAACGCAGTACTATTACCCGTTTGGAGGAAAACTCAAGTACGACTTTCAACAATGACCTCCTTCGCAGTTCATGCTTTGATTACTTTCAGCTTCCGCAATGCTCTCGCTGACTTTCTCTCCGAACGATTGGCGAAGGGAATGGAGTTGGACCCCAAGAAAGTAACTGGGAATATCTAAACAATATTAGGGAAACTTTCTTGTCTTTTTCCATCTTAGATTGTCGTTACGTCAGGAGTGGGAGCTGCGTTTGATATGATGGCTCACATGTTTGCAGAACGCGAAGGTAACCCAACTCCCTCTCACCATCCACTTAACATTAACACTCTTAATCAGTATCACTTCCTTGTGATAGCGGTGTGACTCTGACAGGAACTTTCAGTAGAGCACGTCTGAGTTCCACATATATGGGAACACAATTACTGGTTTACTATATAGGACTTCATTTCTTCATCCGAAGTTTATATTGAATATGACATTGCTAATTGCTTTGGTAACCCCCATTATTTCCATTTTTGACTTTTATTTTCTCTCTTGTAGATTGTTTCTTGGTGCTAGCACCCTTCTACTCCGCCATCGAATATGACGTCTTCCTGCGCAGCGGGGTCAAACTTCACCACATCCACCGACCTGTTCATGTGTGTTTATACTGTATAAACACACTGATCACCATAATTTGTATTTTTTATTTTCTTTAACAGGATACAAACAAACTCAGAGCTTTTTCGTTTGATGAAGAATTGCTTGAGCAGGGATACCAGGAAGCCATCGACCTGGTGAGCCATTGCACTGACCTCGTTTGCATTCACATCTTTGCCTTGACCTCAGGGTCACAAGGTCAAAGCAATCATCGTCATCAATCCAGGTAATCCGACTGGGATGATCCACACTCGGCTGGAACTGTTGACCGCCTCAAAGTTCGCTCAGAGGTATATGTCTTTTTATCCTATGAAAGTCATCAATGTCACTATGAATTTCAGGCATGATATCCACATCATCTATGACGAGATTTACGCTCTGTCTGTGTTTGGAGACGACGCCGAATTCATCAGTGCTCTGTCCATGCCAGAACTATTGACCAATGACAAAAGTCATTTCATGTGGGGCTTCAGTAAGGTATATGCGTGGATTTACTCTACAGTACCAGACCAATGTCAATCTCATCTTCAGGACTTTGGGATTTCTGGCATTCGATGCGGCATGGTTTACACCAACAGTGCTGAGTACCTCAAGGGGGCAAATAAACTGTCGTACTTCGGGGGAGTGCCTTCGGTCATTCAGGATGCTCTAGCCAGAATGATCTCAGACAAAGGTATTATTGTGGTCTGTAATCTGCGCTGTGTGGTCATGTACATAGACTGTAGTACTTGTCTGTGTTGATATCACGGATGATTGGTTCTCGTGCGGTATTGATTGGCGTTCCACCGAGACATCCTCAACGAACACCACAGAAACAACACGACCAGAAGGCAACAACCACGATCAACACCTCAACATCGAAGACCACATCAAGAAGATCCTTAACAGCTCGAACACAGCTTATACGTCTCAAACCTGACTGCTCAACACATCAACTACGCAGCATGTATAAGACGCTGATATGGTCTGCACTTGAGATAGGCTGCGTCTGTGTTGCCCACGCCCGAGATGGCCATCTGAGCAAACTCAAACAAATTCTAAAATACCACTCTAAGAATTCTTGGGCCGAATGCAGTCGACAACATTACTACGAGAAGGAAATGAGGACATGCGGCTATGCTCTATAAGCTAGTTGTGCAAGAAGAAGGGTCAAAATATATCAGAAGAACTTTTGGCACCCAAGGTCAGAGGTCACATCTCAGAAGAAACTCAACAAGGAAACACAAACATCACATGATAATAACATCAAACAGAAACAATCTGTAAAAATATTGATAAATTCTATACAAATACAAACTTTTAAAAATCTTCCTCCAATATATATTTCCAGATTCCCTCAATTCGGTCACCTTCAAAAATGAAGTCATATATGCATTTTTACAACCAAATGATATGTAATTCACAAAAAAAAAAAAAAAAAAAAAAAAAAAAAAAAAATACAGCCGTGAGACTTTGACAAATGGCAATTTTAATTGTGCATCAAGATCACTTTGTCGTCCGTCCTCCGCTGGTCTGCGCTGCCTTCCCATGATGCAACGGATCGCGTTTAATTCGCTTTTACTGACACCCATAGCCTTAAAGGGACTTGCTGGTTGCCAGAACTAAATATACCAGAGAACTCCCCGCTAACCCGCCATGAAAAAGCCACCGCACCAGCGACAAATGTTGTCGTGTCGATGATTCGGTTTTAATCTGCACCCGAAACACGATCAGAATGTTCTTCTTCTTGCGTCAAAATCCAACATTGCAGCAATAAACGCACCGAGCAATGTTTATATTATATCGCAACTCCGAGATTGCGGAATGATCTTCCTATTAACGTCCGCGAAAGAAAATATTTAGACTGTTTCAAACCAAAAATTATAAGATTTGCATTTGTAAAATTGTATCTTAATGATTTTAATTTGACTGTTTGGGGTCAACTTTTTTCGCGCCACTGAAAATTTTTATGGGAAATTATGCGCTATAAAAAAAGATAAAAATTTAATTCGACATTCATTCACGTGCCTACTCAGCATTATTCATTCCTTAATAACCACAATCAATTAATCAATTAACCCTTATTGCTTTTCCTTCAGCTTGGTTGGACGATGTTTACTTCCCCACCAATCTCCAGCGATTGAGAGAGAATCATGACGTCATGGAGAAAGGTCTCACTTCCCTGGGAATCATCTGCCATCCTGTCAAAGCAGGATTCTTCATCTACGCTAATTTCTCGAAGGTACGGAATTCGCTCGTGTGTAAATGATCTAATAATCGAGACCTTATTGCGCAGTATATGAAGGAGCAGACAACTGCTGAAGAACTTAAGCTGTTCAATGAATTCAAGGCCGCCAAAGTCTACCTCATTCCTGGAACTGGTCTGAAAAGCAAGGAGGTCGGATGGTTCAGGGTGACATTCACGAATAAACAGGAAGCCGTTGCTAGGGGTGATTTCACTCAAATTCGAATCCTGGGCTCAAGTAGACCATTGTTATTAATATTGTGTTCTTTATTTTCAGGATTGGATCGAATAGAAGCGGTCTTGAAGCAAAGATCTTGAATTTTCTCTGACTCGCGTTTATGTTGAATTCATCGTAAACATGCATTCCTGGCGTCAATCTATTGATATCAATTTCAGATATATGAGCTTTCATTTTCATCGTGATTTGCGAAGCATGTCACTCTATATATGTCGGAATGCTGTCTCTAATAATTAGACAAAGATGTATTTTATATTTTATAACGCCTCGCTTGTATGCATGCGGGTGTTATTTTTCTTGCTTTAGATCGTTGATCAATAAAATATCTGTCTGAGAATGTTCTGCAATTTCGGTGTTCCCAGAGGAGTGTGATCGGTAAGGAGCGATGGGTCCAATGACCAGGAGATGTGATATCAAAGAGACGACAGCAATTCTTGAATGTAGCATCCGTCTTTGCATAAATAACTCTGCTAACCAGCGCTTCTTGCCACTGACCACAACATGACGTCATCTTCCAAAGGTCAAGAGATGGAAGCACAACTGAAAAACATTGACGCCCAAATAACGCATAACGATCAAAGAAAAGCATGAAGCATTCGCTTTCGCTTTCGTAAGCCGCGATCAGAGATGCAATCTGAGCGATCAATCCATGCTATAGAGTATCTCTGTTTCGATTAAATCAAACTGAATCTGAAATCATGTGATGTGCAATGGCTCAGAAATATTAAAATAATGCTCGAAACGAAATTGACAGACGACTGCGGGCTATAATAATTATGGATTACGATGAAAACGATTATTCTTGCTTCGTGGAAAGGGACATTATTCTGCCCCCACGCTGAGTAAAACGGATCGTTTAATATCTTAATAGTGCGGTTTATTAGCCACGTGACCATGCGAGTTGAGGGGGGCAATGGGGGGGGGGGGGGGGGGGGATTTAAAACTTTATGTACGATTAATGGCTGATTCTGCAGTCTATTCTCAAGATGGCTCACAAAGTGAGGCGAGTGATAATGAATTCACAGTACTTGCTGAATACGGCCAGTTGGCTAAATGTTACTATAAATAGCAGCCAATGAGATACCGCCTGTCATCGGTGTGTGCCTGTGTCATTATAATATATAGATGACCAGTGAAGTTGTAACTTGCGAACTGGCGATTGGAAACATATTGTACACTGAAATAATAATAATAATAATAATAATAATAATAATAATAATAATAATAATAATAATAATAATAATAATAATAATAATAATAATAATAATAATAATAATAATAATAATAATAATAATAATAATAATAATAATAATAATAATAATAATAATAATAATAATAAAACACTCGAACAAAAAATATAAGATATCCTCCGCAGCTTGCATTTTGGTGCGCTTTCTTCTTTTTTTTTTTTTTTTTTTTTTTTTTTTTTTTTTTTGTCATACTGGACAACCTGAGGTACTAGATCCCACAAAAACCAGTATAAAACCCTAATAAATTTGACTATTACATGAACGCCCGTTATAATTTCATAATCATAACGCTGCCAGAATTTGACCTCAAAGAAGTTTCAGTCGGATAGCAATAATAAACATGGCCGATCTTCTTGGATCGATTCTTGGCTCAATGGAAAAGCCTCCCTCGGCTGGAGAGGAAGAGCAGAAGAAGGCTAAAGGTCACTGAGAGGATACCTTTGGCGTTTATTAGAGAACTGATTAACCTGACCGCATTATCAGCGCCATTCTTTGCCTGTTTCTGACTTTGTTTCACTTCCGACTTAGCACTCTCGCTTTGATCATAACGTTATCTGGAAGTCATAGAGCTGTCACTTTTCAATTATCGTTATTTTTATTTTATGTTTGTTATCTCCTTATGATTTACATATCTTATCTTTCGTTATTTCACTCTATTTACTTATTATTTAACCTCTTGCTCCGAGGACAATCCTGTTATTTTCCTGAGTCCTGATACAAAAGCCAAAGGACTTGAAATTAAATCTTTTGACGTGATCTGACCTAAGCTTCTTTTGTTTTGGGGTTGAGGGGGAAGGGTTTTTGTTTATGTTCCTATGTACTTATGGCATAATGATTTTTAAGCATCAGTGCAATTTATTAATTTATCAATTTTCTTTATTATTATTATTTTTTTTTTTTTTTTTTTTTGCCCATTGCTTTCTTATATTATAATACAATTATAATAATTTATTTATAAGTTTATTGTTACAATTAAATTTCATAATTGTTATGTTTATTTTTCGTTTGTTATCCTTATGATTTACATATCTTAACTTTTGTTATCTTGCTCCATTTATTTAATATTTAATTTCTGCTCTGAGGACAAACTCTTTATTTTTTAAAGTCCTGACACAAAGCATTTGTGACGTAGGCTTTAACAAATGCATCGTATCTCACATTTGCGTCTTAGGGAAGAATTTTATCATATTCAAAATTGCATCAAATCACATAATCATAATTATATTCAACATTGACACAAATCTCAATCAACCTTACAGCCCGCAAGAAGCAGATTGAGAAGCTCAAAGAAGCAGAGAAGAACCGCTTGCAGAAATTCAGACTCAAGGTACAAAACTACAAACACAGTAGCATGCCATTTGCACTCGACTTCTCTCTCAACAGACGCAAGCCAAAGTTGAAGAGATTCTCAAAGACCCGTCCATTCAGAAGCACAAATTTCAACCGATGGATAAAGTTTCACGATCAATCGTGTAAGTCAATTTTTCGTGTGAAATGCCAGTCGCTTCTATATTTAATGTCAATTTCGCCTCAGACATGAAGTGTGTGAGATCGCAGGTCTCACATCATTCTCCTTTGGCCATGAGGAGGAGGACAGACATGTGATGGTTTGGAAGAAGGTAAAGAAGAAAAAGAAAAAAATGGCAAAACATCTGAAAATTAATTATGCAGGAGTATGCCCCCAATGACGAGGAATTAAATGCGTACAAACGAGGAGAAGATTGGAACCCCGAGGAAGCCAAACAGAAAGCGATGGAAAAGGTGTGTTGCGGGGGCATCGCGAGTCTTCTCTGTAGTTGAGTTTTCCGCAGTTGCAAGTGGAGGAAGCAGAGATGGAATCACGGAAACGAGGTCACAATGACCCAGAACCAAAGTCCAATTACAAAGATAAATACCAACACTTGATCGGCACAACGTCTGCCAAAGAAGCAGAGAAATCACCACAACTAACAAAGCCTATGGGTTTGGTGAGCGACTATACCTCATTTATCTTACCACGATCACTACCACCACGTTTCTCTTACCGTAATTTTATTTTCTCTACAGTGCCGGCAGAGAACAAAAAAGATCTTCGCACAATCGAACAAGTCATGGCTGACTCACGTGCCAAGCGACAAAAGATGACTGAGTCTACTGATCAGTCATGATGGACTGTGTTCTCAAACTGTTGGAGCAATTGGCAGTTTTTGTGCCGTTTAGCATTGATTCTGGCGTCAACGAGTTTAAATGTTTATCATCTCAAGGATCTTTTTCTTGCAGGTTTTTTATCATTCAGTTTTTCTCTTATTAAATTATAACTTGCTGTACTAGTAATTTTATCTGCGTTTGAAATTGATTTCTGAAATGATGTTTGTGCGTAAATATTTGATGCACATCACTGGGCACTGGATCCTGAATTTTCCAGAATGCAACTGATGCGTTATGAGTTCATGATTCATCGCAATTCACGCCAAGATTTTGTGAAATCAAATGAATAAGATGGAAAGTAGAGATGATATCACAAATGCCTCCGAAGATTAATTCTGAATAACAGAGTGAAGGGGAATGCTGTTGTTTGGGGCAGAACTCATAAATAAAAATGGGTGATGTCATCTCAATATTGATGAAAATCTAGAACATAACAAATCAATCAGGAAAATAATAATGATAAAACTGCTTTGCGTCAGTAATGAATGATGCGTGTGCATTTGTGCTTGTTTGGCATCTGTTGCGTGTGGTGTTCTTGCGAACGCGGATAGAATCATAACGCTGTTCTTATATTTGCATGAAGGAGTTTCAGCTCTGACCTAAAGTGCGTTATGATTGTCTTGTAACCTTACGCATGCAAATTTTAGATCATTATGCTATGTTGCTTGTGGTGCAGTAGCAGTATGTACTTGTTGTATGGATACTGCATACTATATCCTACGTGTATTCCAATAAGTACTTAAAACACTGTTATGCAACAGTATTACGTCACAGTCGTGATTCCTTGCTTCCTTTTATCCGTCTCTTATCAACTGCTGCATGCAAATCACGATCGATGTACAATAAACAGCGAATCCGGTTGCATAACCTCATAAACAACCGAGGGATTCCGACCAAGACATCAGATCATGACGTCATCGCGTAGCCATCAGTCATGAGACCTAACACCGTCCTCCATAACACCAGTGTACGCGCATGCATATATCAATCATTACTACAATAGATGTCACTGCGTGTGTATGCCACCATGAGTATTGAGTCAACTGCCACATTCCGCAGTTAATTCGTCTCCGTTTGCATTCCTTTGATATCTGTAAACTCTTCGACTGAACATATCTGAGTACACACGCTCTTCGAATTGTCCCAGTTCACTTTTGAAGTTTTTATGTACAGCACAGTTAAGTGCCCCTGTCTGGTCCATTTTGAGTGCATCGGATATTTAAGAATAAACATTGAAGTTTTTTTTCTGAGACGCGATATTTTTGCTGTTTCACACGGGTATATTGCAACCTTGTACGAATAGACAGATATAGGCCTGTAGTATATAGTTTGTAGTACTAAAGTCCGAAATATTAAGTTGATTCCACTTCAAGATATAACTGTATCACCTGCACTGGTATAAATGTGTATACCATCAATTAGAAGATAAAACAAATGTTAAAAATCTCTCGAGAGTTATGGACCAAAATAAAAAGGATGCTAGTACTGCAAACATAAATGACATTAAGTGCTGTTTAGCCGCGGGCTAAAAATAATGAGATATGCACACAGCAACCACTTCCAAATTCGCCGATTTAATCAGCAATCATTTCCTCAATGTATTCATAATCTTATTATTAATTCAAGCCCACACATTCCAATGTACGCCACATATAAAAACGGCCAGTCACATTCCACATTCGGCTGCAGTCCTGACGACAAGAGGCCTCTTTTGGTACAAGGACTGCCTCATTTAAAGGTTGCGTCACTCCATAGATGTCCTCTTCATATGCTCTCTCGTGAACCTCGCTTCATCGTGACGTCACCACTTGCGCGTCGTACTTTAATAACGACTGTGATCTGCAGCAGCCCTCAGAAGAGTCACCCGCATTGTGCGGAGAGCCAGCTGATATATATGTCTATAGATACAGTGCAGTTAACATGGATATAATTGGACCTCACTCTGCTGTTAAAAGGTAATTATGCCTTATGTAATGCATAATTATTTCTTCGTAAGTGCGTGTTATAATTGCTTCGTTAATAAGGTTAACTTCGGAATAGTTCATATGCTTTACTATGTGTATGTGCATTGTGCAGAGGCTTATCTAGTTATGGTTATACTATTGTAACTTAATGTGGTGTATGCATCCTAAGAGCAGGTGAGAGCACACCTCTTACGTTCTTAATTAGGCCGATTCAATCAGTCTTAATTATATTAATTATATTGTGCGATAACAATCTGATACCTTATCTTTTACTTCCATTGAACATTTTTTGAGGGTTTTGCGAAACGTGATAATCCACGCATACGTATACGTATACGCATACGTGCATTACGTATAATATCACAATTGCATCATGTATTGCAGTCTCGAATCGTGATTACACCTCTTGTACTCTCTGCTACCGGCAATAATTATATATTAATCATTACGAGGGCCAAGTGAGACTGAAGTTGCGTTACGTAATTAGGATATACATGAACCCAGCGGATATATACATCTGAGATCAAAGGCTCTGCAGACTGCCCTCTTAGACGCAGACACCAGAAGGCATCGTTCGGCTGAGTTTTCATCTCGACTCATCAAGTTATAAAAAGTTGGATGAAACAGTCGAACATAAAAGAACACATCAAGTATGAAAATACATTAGCGTGTCAATTATTGGCGTTGATAATGGCAGATCAAGTAGCGATTGGACCAATATAAGGGGTTGAGTTTGTTTGCAAAATAGATCTGTTGACATGATGTTGATGCAGCTAAACTTCACCCGATTTGACTCGAGTATAAATCGCCTCCAATTGTGCCGCTTACGAGGAATATGTCTGCTTCAAAAGCGATCATTGGGGCGACTCCCTCACCTGACACGGATATGAAATATTATCAGCTGCAAATATGAAAACATATTTGGGGGAAGGGGGGAGGGGCCTTGGATTAAAGCGTGCACACCTTTGATTGTGATATAAGACGTGCAGAACACGTCATTGGCCATTGAGGTGAATAGCAACCTGTTCATCACCAGGTTTAGATCCAATAAGCTGGAATATTGGAATACTGCGGGCCATAGATGCACGACAATTATAGAGGCCGCTGGCACCGAGCCATCTGTTTGCTTTGATCGATCCAAATGAACAAATAAACGCGAGAAATTGTGCCAACAATCCTATGATCAGAATGAATTAAATACTGCATATTATGACAGAAGAGCTCCCATGCATGCGCAGTTGGGCTGTATAGTTGCAAATATATATATATATACGACAAGCTCATACAGAGTTAAACGCTGTATTTAACTATTTATAAAGCATTTTTGGCGACAATTCAATCGCGATTTTGTCACTATCCCCTTCGAGCACTTGATGAAAATATTGCCGCTGGCATATCCTGCCCTCGACACCAATAAACTACACAATGCAAACACTCGCTTTGGCTTTGTCCTGGCTCGCAATGTTTTAGCCAACACATCTGTCGTACAATTAACGTTTCTTTGAGATGGTTGTGGATTCCAGCGAAATTCACTGCAGTAGAATTTCACATATACTACTATACTAGTATACGTGCAATTCTATAACGTGTGAAATTCAAGGAAGCAAAACCAATAGCTGCCTCACAAGTGCTTAGTTTATGCAAGGAAATCAGTTAAATAACTCAAGTGCTATTATGTAAACTTAATTTATATCTTTGGCAAACAGATAAAAACGCAATAAACTCACTGCAAGTAATAGGCGTCGACACACACAGCTCGCTTATCTATCTATGAAGTCAACATTGAACCGCCAATTTTATTCTGACCCAAAGAGTCGTCTACTATAATTTATTATTCGAATACTTTAACTATACTTTAAGTATCCTCTAGCTCTCAGTATACTGTCAGCAGTATTTGGCTTTTGTTCATTGAAAGTAGCCGACTGTAATTGTGGTCAGCGTTTATCGATGAATGCCACTCGTAGGCGGCTCGTTAACCCTCTTGATTACGTCCATCCGATGCTGTTAGTCATGCGTCCGTGCGTCCTGGGGACACCTCATCTCAGTTTTGGGACGCCTCATTCTTTTTCTAACTCTATAGAAATGGCGCCTCGATTTCGCTGCAGTGGACGGGTTGTGTTTTATTGTAGGACACTCACTGATTAGATGAATAGCATGACTTTAAAAACGCTAGAAATTTTATCTGGTTGTCGTATTTTTAATCTCGTTTGATAAACCTTTGTAAGAGCAACAAGCTTGATTCTCGGTCATCAAACGGAGATTAATACTTTATGTGAATAGCGGTGGACTTTCTCGGCATTGGGATGTTGGAAACTTCTCAGTGATGTTATTCACGGGAGGGTTTATCTCCTTGATTGAATTATCGTCCGAACGCATTGTTTCTTTAGCAAATAGTTCAATCCAATCTCAGTACTTTTTAATCGTATTCTGAGGCGCCGTTCTCATTGGACTAAACTCGTGCTATTCTAGATATGTTTTACGGCCTTAGCCAATCATGTTTCAGATGACATGATTAGCCCACAGCATGATCAATGTGATCTAGTTTATGGCATAGGGAAATCCGTTGTATAGATTGTCATCTGTTCTTGTGCTTTGTGTTTAATATCACTCTCTAGTGCACAAGTATTGTTGTTGATAATGTCATCAGTCTTAAAACCAAAACAATAATCAGCAAATTCTATGTGCATATCATGCACAAATTTGTCCTGAAGAACATGTATTCCTGTCAATATTATAATGGCTCATTTGTGGACGACCTTTATTCAAACCAATCAAAACACAGTACATTTGATGCAAAGATTGTAATTATCCTGCGTACGTGATGCAGAGATGTTTTGAATAAATGGTAGGGCAAATGAAGCCTCAAAGGCCAAGGATCTTGACCTAAACTTCCTCGGCTTCCTGGATGCTTCTAGATTCCTAGATTGCTTAGAATAACTATTCTGTGTCTCATTACAGATTTTTTTTTCTTTGACAAGTGGACATATTATGCACTTAATAAACAAGACTATTGTGGGATTTTTTTAATCAAAATTGTGGTCACTACGCTCTTGTCACGTAAGCGTTCCGTGCGCTTTTTTGTGATCCTTGAAAAAGTTGGAAGAAAATCCTAGCTCACAGCCTGATATTCTGAGGTGATATCCTGCGGCTTCGTTATTCAAGTTCTTCAAATTGGATAACCTGGTCAGTTGTGTTATTCTTACTGACGTAATAAGTCATTCTACCCACCTGTTGGAGTGACGCTGCCAAATTACCTGCGAGAGATCTTGGCACAGTTGACCTTGGGTCCTTAATTTCAAAGCTCCAATGGAAAGAATTACCCCGTTGAAACTTTAGGCCCTGTGAGACTTCTTTGTGGATCATATTTAATAGTAGAATCAGTGAATCGGCTTACAACAGGACTATAGAATATCGGAATGTCGCTCTTGGATGCACTTGTGTAACGGCTCATAGTTTTTTTCACAAAAGCCATTTACTTCTGGTTACGTAACATCTATGTCCATCTACACAATATTACATAAGCCAGTATCTATTATATACGTGCATTTTGTCTCCTTCGATGAACGTTCACCTATTTGAAATTTGTTTTGATCGTTTTGAAGTGGAAATCGTTGACGGTGTCGTTATTCGGTCATTATTCCTCTCACATTAACTGATTTCCACCTTAAGCCCTGACCAAAATAAAAAAAAAGCTGTCCATTGTCCATTGTTGGTCAAGTTTGAAATTCTAGCGAAAAGGCGGATGAAGATGACCATCTAAAGTGTATAAATGGAGGACACGATATTACCGCTCATGCCGAAAATATCAGTCTACAATCTCCGTCGGGGTTCGTTTGAATGGGCGGTCAGCTGACCATTCTGTGAGGCCTAAATTGACCTTTTGAATTCTAAAACTTTACAAAAACGCAACAATGATGTCTGGCTGTGAGGTTCAAAAGCTTTGAATAAGGTGATTAATCTAATGTTTTCTTTATATATATATATATTTTTCTCGTGTCTGTCTGCGCATAATTATAAATATTTCAATTTCACCATCCCTTTTAAACTCACTCACAATTCCTCTGGAATCACTTGATTGATTTTTTATCCATTTTATATGCCTCCACCTTGGTCAAAACCCACACAATTTGTCGTAAATCTACCATAATATAAGTTCCATATACTCAACACTCAAGTGTCTATAAATGAAAGCAAGGTTTTTTTATGCGAGTATAAGTTACAAGCATGCTGTTGTCAGTGCATATATTCACTCTCGATTGAAGGCCACTGGAGTCACGGCACAGGTATGCCATTCTGGTGCGCCAATAAAGTGAGCATTCGTTGAAGGAGGCAACGTTTATACCTCTTCTCTTTGCATCGCTGCATCTCAAGTATGCAACACCAAGAAGACCTGTCACAGTAGCTTGTCTTTGTTCAATTAAACTTACAGCATTCTCTAATTCGCTTCGAAGGTTGCGTTGCTGTAGGAACGTCATGTATGTCCCCGTTGTGAGGTCAAACCGCCACCTGCCATGAGGTCAACAACGCCCTCCGTCCCTCATGAGGCCATCTTGTTTGAGTGACCTTCTGTCGCTTGATTTATCATAAAATAATTAAGCTCGACAGGTGTGTACAGGTGTTTACTCACCTGCGAGTGAGGACGCGTAATATGGTTTGATCTGCCGTGTGTATTCCGTAAGATGTATTACGTAAGATGCTAGTAACTGAAGGTGCGGGATTATTGTGGAGCAGGTGTTCATAAAATTGAAGCCAATTATAGGAGAGAAATACATCAGAGGCATGTTTCCATTTGGTCTGAATGCGCCTGTGTGCACTTTTAAATAGGTCACGACCCACATATACACACACCGGACACACCATACCGTGTTAATGAGCACCAGCAGTAATTAATGCCACTCTTAATTAATGCCACTCTTAATTAATTAACACACATATGGCGCAAGTGATCGCCACAAGCCACAAGATCGTGCAAAGTACGTTGCCCGCGATATAACATATATTGAGGCCGGTGACGCGATGTACATGCACAGCTGAACACGTGCCAATGCCGATCGATATTACGTTTAAGTGGATTACTGATCAATGTCATGTATTGGGATTTGAGGAACGTGGCCTTTGAAACGAGGCTTGGCGTCGACAGTCTGTTTCGAAACACGACGCATCTTCGCTGGAAATCGTTCTTGGAATAGTCGCAAATTCACCTCACGATGCGTCAATCTGCGAAGGGTTGCCACAAGACGAAGGTCAGCGGAAAGGGCGCGAAGTCAGGAGAAGGCAAGGATTGCAGGAGCAGAGTGTCGAGGTGGGTGGCGCCGGGTCCTGTGATCAGGACGCCAATTCGGTTAATCTGCGCAGATGCGAGGTCAACCTCTGGTTTAATCGGTCATTTGATCTGGGCGCAAATCGAACATCTACACCTTTGCTCAGAAAAAAATAAACACACTTTGTTTTTGGCAACTAAGAATCTCACAACACGTTTCATCATTGATTTTACACTCGACACGTATCCAATGTTTGCAAATAATGCAGCCAAGCACACGGTATTAATATTAATCTGTCAATAAAGTATATTTCCCCATTTCTCATAATTTATTTTAATATTTTGACAAAAGTCACTGAAAGGTTTCATAGCTCATTCGTCGGGTGTTCAGAATTGAGTTTCTTTGAAATTATGAAATGTTGAATATGTTACGTGGATATAGGCCCTACACACAATATTATTCTATATATGCTTTGAAGGGGTGTTTATTTCACATAATATGGAGTTTTGAGAAGGCAAAGTTATTCTTGCGGAATCAGATCTTACTCCATCTTGGGACAGTCGAAGCTTGGCTGTTGTTCCTGGTGCTGTTCCTGGTGCTGTTCCTGGTGTTGTTCCTGGTGTTGTTCCTGGTGTTGTTCCTGGTGCTGTTCCTGGTGTTGTTCCTTGTGCTGTGACCTGTACGCCCAAGGTCACCCGAACCTCTTGGCGATGTTAATTCGGACGCTGAAATGACGCAACATAATTAATGAATCGTAACTTGTAATTGGAGCATTCAGATATCTTGAATAGCACCATTCAATCTGATAACGCTTTATATATTGGAGATTAATATTGGATTAAATAATTTCTGAATTACGTCTTCCAACAACAGCGATCAACAGAGCTGGACTCGATTGAACTTGTCGTGTCACGCGGGGATAAACAAAATCGTTTATGAAAATATATTTCTAATTAATTAATTAATTAATTAAGTATCCGCGGTGCCATTGCTAAGAACGGTATCGTAAGGTGCTTCCATGAACATCAGTTTCTCATTTTGTTTCTTTGGTATTTCAGTTTATTGCGATGTGTGGAGGAAAACAACAGCAAACGTTTGGAGAGTCTGATCGCTCGCAAGGCGAGTCTCCGCCTCGTTCGGAGCGATCTCTCACTGACGTTACGCGAAGCCATCACGCACGGCAAACACGACTGCGTGCCTCCGTTGCTCGCAGGAGGAGCTGACCCTAACTTCGTCAGCGACGAGGATGGACGCACCCCCCTGCACCTACTCTTGGACTTCAACGGTCACCCTCCCACCATTAAGACCCTGATCAAAGCTGGCGCTGACCCGAACCGATCGTCGAGCACGTCCAGTCAGCAGGCCCCGCTGCACATCGCTGCGAAACGAGGTCACCAGGTCTGCGTGCACACGCTGATCGCCGGAGGTGCGCGCGTCGATAAAGCGGACGCCGCTGGCTGCACGCCTTTGATGCAGGCGGCGAGAGCAGGTCACCAGTCGACCGTCGGAATGCTCTTGCGCCAGGGGGCTGAACCCAACTGGCGAAATCTACAAGACGAGACATCGCTGCATCTGGCGGCAGCGCATGGTCACACCGAGTGTTTGGATGAACTGGTCAATGCAGGTGCTGAACTCAACACCAAAGACGCGGCTGGACAGACGCCGCTGCTGGTGGCGTGTCGGGCGGGTCGCCTGGAGGCAGTGGAGGCCCTGCTCGACTACCACTGCGACGTGAACGCCCAGGACACTCGCGACGGTCGCACGGTGTTGCACTGGGCAGTGCAGCATGGCGACCTGGCGCTGGTGCAAATGCTGCTGCACCGCGGAGCAGAGGTCAATGTACGCGACAACGATTGGGAAACGCCCTTCATGACGGCGTTGAATGTCGGCAAGATCGACGTCATCAGTCAGTTGATCAGAGCGGGGTGCCGCGTGACCGTCACCGACCGATCGTTCAACACGGCGTTGCACGTGGCTGCGCGTGACGGCCACAGCGAAATCATCGCGTTGCTTATCGACGCGGGCCTGGACGTCAATCTGAAGGGGGCGGGGGGCCTCACGCCGCTCATGCTGGGGTGCCTGGGCGGCCACGCGGCCGTAGTGAAGATCCTGCTGCAGAAGGGCGCCAACCCCGATGTGCTAGATCGCCACCGAGCCTCAGCTCTCATCGGCGCAATCATGTCGAGTGGAACTGAGCAGAGCATCCTCTCCATTCTCAAGATGCTCATTCGTGCCAACTGCTCGTTGGACTGCCGCGCGAACGCTTTGCACTTGGCGAAGGCTCAACAGCTGCGAATGGCCCGCTTTGAGCTGGAGGATCGGCTCTACAGCGCCATTGAGCTGGCGTTCATGAGGGGCCGCGTCGTCGCTTTCATGCTGTTGCTCCAGGCCGGCTGCAAACTGCGGCACCTGGATCTGCAGAAGCTGCTCAGCACTTCAGCCAACGAGAACCTGCAAGGAGTGGATCTGAAGACGTGCAAGTACATGATCAAGTGCTTCAATCACGAGCGATATGACATTAAACCCCTGAAAGAACTTTGCAGGCGACAAAGTCTCAGTGCCATCAGAACCCACGACAAAGGAGCCGGCATTCGCCAGCTTCCGACGTCAGAGCAAATTAAACGCTACCTATCGTACGAAGATCTCGACTACCTGGAGGAGACATTCAAGATGGCTTTCAAAGACAAACGATCCAAGTCAGAGAAATTAAACCCGATCAAAGAGACGAGCGCACCTGCGAGTACGCCTTCCCCTTTCTCCAGGCAGGACCAGCGCCGACAAACCTACAGCATAGGCAGCAGAAGAATCACCTCCCCCGCCCCCACGTCACTCCCAAGAGCCAAGAAACTCTCAGAGCCAAGATCGCCAAGCAGCTCAGCCAACCCGAGCCCAGTACCATCTCCCTCGCCCTTCAAACGCTCGGCATCTTTGCGCCTCCCGCGAAGCATTCGTCGCACACCATCGAACCAATCGATCGAGTCGCCCACCAGCCCATGCCCCAAGGCGCTACCTCCTAAGTCACCGAAATCAATGCGCATGTCGGAAGAGGTAGCTCATCGGAAGGACGGACGTCGGCGCTTCGGATCTCCGGATACCGGATACAGCAGCGCAGCCAGTTCGTGCGCTGATTGGTCGAACGGGGGACTGTCGCTTAGCAACGGAGATAACTCAGCGCTGAGCCGCTGGTCGACCCAGGATGACGTCTTCTCCGACGAGTCTCCCAATTCCCCTACTCGATCCAGAACGCCCTCTGAAAGCTCGACAACTCACACGGCCAGTCGTATTCCTGTCTCTAAAGCTCCGACGCCACGTGGCTCTAAAGACGACCTTCATTCGACTTCCAGGATCCCTATGCCCTCGTCCTTCGCGAGATCAAGGTCATTTCGTAGATGAGAGTGACCTTCTCTCTAAACTCAGTGCGGCCATAACAGGACAATTGATGCCATGTTGTGTATCTTTATAATGAACAGCTTCCTACGTCACACTCCAAATGAATAAATTATCATCTCATTTTACTAAACTTCGCGATTGTTGTGTGAGATCTTAAAGAAAGTCAACAATGGTGGGATCAAATTATCATGATTTATTCATAGAAATAGATGTTGGAATGTTTGCATGTAAACAAAAGAAAAAGCTACAAAAAGCTATACACTTGGCAAGTAAAGAATAATCAATTTCAATAGTTTGCACAGATTAAACGTTTTACCATTCTTAGCGGAATAAAAAACCCAAGAGAATCAAAAGCACTAGCAGAGTGTCCGAGTCGAGAAATAGTACAATTTATATCAGTTGGACGGATAATACTCGAAATATATGGTTCATTTATATCATACATGCACACATGACGACGGAAACCTAACGCACAGTAATCATAACGCACTTTTTGAAGATGAAAGTGCGTTATGAATTACAACACGTACTGGTAAATAGAAATTGAGACATCATGCATGTATTGAATACAGAAACACCAGCGCAGAGAGATAGCAGAACTGAAAGAAAAAAGGTTAATATTCAGGGAATTCGGATGAATCACAGAATGACGCAAGATTCGATATCTGGATTATTTTCCACGTCAACGGATTCCCTGGTGGGGTCAACGTACTCAGCATGAGTCACATCGTCAGATTCAACGTGAGGAACTCCATCAAGATAAATGAGATGGGGAAGAATACGGAAAACCCTGAAATGAAAGAGAAATGAAATGAAAGCAGTTGAGAAGAGAAGAAATGCAAAATAGCGAAATGGTAAAATGAGAGAAATTTATTAAATAGCAATCAGAAGAAACACAGCAAATATGTAGAAACATGAATAGTGGAGACGGCAAAAAGGGATTAGAAATACGCAAAGAACTGCAAACCCAAAAAGTGAGCACACTGTTAAATAATCCTGTTGTTAAGCAATCCAGTGGTATCATTGCTTCCAAGTTCAACACGCGTTTGTACCTAAGAGACAACGCATGTTGCGCTGTCTGCTTCATCCCGTTCCCAGCGACCGTCTGGTTCAGCGTGCACTGAATCGTCCTCCGGGCAGCGATCTATGCCATCCAGAGAACTCAGTTGCGGCAATTTTAGAAAAACTCTGAGAAAAAAATTCATTATTTAATTAATTTATGGGGATATTGTGAAAGCGTCCATTTCAAATTTAGAGAAAAAGCTCTCTAAAAATAAAAATATAATTTATCACCTTTGACGATAATTCAGAGTGAAGGCCACTGGATTTCTCTGCAAATCTAACGTCTCAATTGGACTTCTCTTCAGGGCGTCCAATCCTTGCAGACTTCGAATATCGTTGTCAGAGAGATGCAAATGCACTATTTGCGGAATTTTTGGCAAGTTCTATAAAATAAAAATTCCCAATAAAAAAAGATACACACTCAAGTTTGGCAGCGTACCTTAAAAGATGGAATGAAGTTTGAACAGAGATTCAAAACATTGCATCTGTGAAAAGAAGAAAAATAAATCGCGAGTTCAGTCAGAATCAAATCAAGAGGAACTAACTTTGGCAGAGACACAGACGTGAGGTCAACCAAATTATCCTCCATCAGCATGAGGTCCTCAACGCATCGCAGTCTCTTCAAAACCCTCAGCAGATTATCTCTCTGATAATCATGCTGCAATTCTTGATAAGACAGATTCACAACCTAAAAATACCAACAAGGACGAATGCAAATGAACAGACAGCCTCCTCCTCCTCTCACTGTGCTGTGCTCCCAGTTTTCAGTTTGATTTCTGTAATTTCTCCGTTGTCTGCCGTGCAACGAGTGATGAATACTTCGGTTGGTGTCGTCTCGCATTTTGTAGAACAACATTTCTTTCTCCGCTGGACCTGACAGAAAAAAATAAAAAAATTGTAGTCACATTTCAGAAGGAGAGATATCTGAAGGAACATAACAAATATCGAAGAACCAAGAAGCAGTTTTCGAGTGTACATACACTTTTTTTCTCTTCTCTTTGTTTTTTTTTACAATTACATAACACACGTTTCTTTCAACTTTTCCTTTTGACCTGCTTGCATGGAGCAATGAGTCTGAATTTAAATTTAATTTCGCTCACCATCTCTGACACGAGGGGCTTTCAGTTGGTCGCCGGTTAAGGACGTGCTGCTGAGGTCATGCCAAACGGAATAACGGAAACGATGAGATGGAAGCTGCAAAAGAATGCTCAGAGTAAAACAGGTTGACCCTTTTGCACTTACGCTGGGCAGTTTTGAAGTTTGATGCCTGAGTTTCTGATCCTGATACGAACTGACCATCACAAGTGGAAGCGTCGTTGAGTCAGCGATCGTAATGAGGTCAGTGGACAAAGAAGAGCTGAAGGCAAAAGAGAATGAGACTGAATCACACGCAGCGCATCATTTACTCACGTGTCAGTCTTGTCAGTCATTGCTGCGAGTTCTGTAAAATAAATCGTGCAACCGTTGTAATGCTGATGCTCTATGGTGATCAGAGGAAAGTACTCATAGTGAAAATTGAGATCAATGACCTCTGTGACCTTTGTGACCCTTGGGAAGTTCAGAGTACAAATGATCCTGATTGACGTGACATGTCAATCAGTGTACTGTGAAATGAATTACAAGTGAATTTGAAACATAAATATGTTTAATATGCAAAAGTTGATTTTGAATAATTTGTCAATTTAAATAGCATCAACGATGATTCGGAGAAAATTTCCCTAATTGAACACAGGGCAAACCAGTTACCAGGCAGCTCCCATATACTCTATCGTTATATCATTATGTCGTTAAGAATAAATTGATCGGCCTGTGGACGGTGAGGGCCATCAATCATCAATGATATCGGACACGAAATGAAGGTGCAATTAAAGCATTAATGACGTCAGAATGATCATGACCAGGAGGAAGCAATCCGAAGCATGCGCCATGACAATAAGTTACGTAACAAATGAACACGTAACCATGGTAACCGATCAGTCAGTGGTTCATGATGAGAGCATCGTTATGGGCATCTAACAAAGTTACATAACATATCTTGAAAGCCAGCGTGAGGCCAAATCATCAATGAATGGACATGCACTGGAAAGAGAGGTGCATTTCATGTATGGAGTACCGTAAATGAGGTAATTTGTTCAGATAGCAACATGTAAACAACTTGGCTCAATCCAAACACTTCCTATAACACGGATCTGTCCGATTTTACGGAACGCTCTTTAATGCGAATGAATAAATATCATAACGCACTTTGTAAGTTATGATTTGACACAATGTTAATTAAAGGGAGGGAGAACTGGTTGAAAATGGACTTTGAGTCGTTATTTGATGCACCAAAGATGATTCTTATGCCTGGCTCACACAAGGAATATCATCGCTAACGATTTCGCGGGAGATATAATGCTAATTACGCGTGACGTCAGTCGCTGTGATGAAACACCGAGTTCCCCATCTTTTACAATGGGCCTCGTCATATCACCGTGTCCTGCGACTAAACCCCTTGATATTTTTTTATTTTCTTTTCGGAAATAGATAGAAATATCATTTTGCCACCAGTCAGGCGCAAACAAAAAATATTTTTCGCTATTTTTCTTATTTTAACAAGCGATTTTCTAAGACACCTACAACGTTTCTCATCCTGAAACAGTAAAAAGGTCAGCCAGAGTGCACCACGCATGCGCTTTCGTTTCGTAAACAACAAAGATGTCCTTTTATGGCGAAGATGCTCTGCTCTGATTGGCTGAAATCGATAGCTTCACGAGGGGAACGGGACCAATCAGCCATCAGCCAAACCAAGCCATCAGCTGACGTTTGCCTCCTATACTTCGCAATGGAAGCCATTCTCCCATAGGCGCAATGCTAACCCCGATATTCGGAATGCATTATTTCCTTACGCTTGCATCCAGCCAGGGTGTTCTTGGCACGGAATGCTATCAATTGGTGCTATGAGTCAATAGAACATCACTTAAAATTTAGTTCCCCATCCCTTTAAGTCAGTGAAATAAAGGAAGAAAAGCAAATAAGATCACTAAATCACTGAATTGTATTTATTATTATCATATTGCACAAAATCCTTGATTGAACACTCAAAAAAACAAAATTGAAACAAATCACGATTTCGCAATGACGGGATTTGACATTCTGAAGATACTTGAAACCATAGCGCTGATAGACGCAAACGTGTCAGCTGACAGCGTCTGAAAAACAAAAATTCATAATTAACCAGGTCAAAGGACAAAGGTCAGTGCTGACATTGGGCACCAGGAACTGTACAGTGCGCGAACCCTGTCCGCTATAAGTGGCCAACTCCATCATGAAACCTTTGACGCATTTCAAAACCAGTTCCGCTCGCTTCATGCACCAAGGGATCGTCATTTCCTGCCAGGATAGAACTAATGAATATTCATGAGGGCATGAATAGCTAATGACCTCCGACATCTCATGCACCAGCAGCAGGGGCAGAGTGAGCGTGTGTACGTCGTAGCGGAAACACGCCTTCAGCACGTTCCGGATTCCCATGATGACAGGATGCCGGGACGAGATGTCCGAGACCAGCGATCGAACGCTGTCGTCTGCCACCAGGTGGAACACCACGTGGGCCTCCGACAGATTAGAATGACGCGAGGTGTAGAAGTCACCAGGGTTTAATCGCAGAGCGCGATCATCACGCTGTTAAAAGCACGGAATTACTTAGGGTTTGCGAGGAGGATGAGGGACTGAGGACCTCGCTGCCGGAACTGGCGCCTGATTGGAGGCTGTCTGCGTCCTCGGTGCTGCTGGTGAGGCGCTGTTGAGCCCTCTTTTCGTTGCCTCTCATTACGCTCTCCTCCATGCTTTGGAACTGAAGTTCCAGGTCTGGAAAATGGAAGTCTGTCGACTGTTCACAAACACCAGCAAAATCTGCATGTGTCATAAAATAAATAAAACATTTCAATTGATTAGTTGAGTTCTTGAATGACCTCTTTTGATTCCTGTGTAAGAATTGAGTCTGTTATCAACCAGCAAGATTAGACCACACAGCGAATTTGAGTAGAGAGAAATGGCCGTTTGTAAACGCTGTGGCTGAGGTACAGTCACACCCCTGCAGATCAAACGTCTTTCAGCTAAAATTATTCCAACATCAACGCTCACTCAATGACGTGGGTCTTGTGTCGACAGAAACTAAGAACGTCAGCGCTCACTAAACGCAAATTATGCATCGTCTTCAACTGGGCCCCTGAGAGAAAAAAAACCGCCAATTTGATAAGGAGCACAATGTGTGATGCGTTACCTAAATGCACGGTAAAACTCTCCTCTCTTCTTGGCGATTGTTCCGCTGTTAGGCTATCGCTGAGATGCTTCGGCAATCGCTTCAGATGTTGGCTGCGTCAGATGAAATATGACAAAGGGCGATTTAGACCCCTTGACCTTTGACCCTTGACCTACTTTAGCTTGGGAACGGCCTCTTCTGAATCCTCGTGCAGATCCATCACCCAATCGCGATACTCGCGCTTTTGCGTGTCTCTCAACGTACTCAGCTCACTCGCCCACTTGCTCTCAATCATCTAATTAGGTCAGCAAAGGTCAGCAAAGGTCAATGACCCACAAACGCACAAACCTGTGTGTTCTCAAAGTGCCGCTGTGCAAGTAAATTAATCTGTTCGTCCGTGTACGTTTCTCCCAGTCTTTTAACTGCTTCTTCCATTTCGGACTCTTGTCTTGTCGGATAAAAATTTAATTAACATTGCGAGCAGTTAGTTTAAAAAGGAAACCTTTGTTCTAAATGGAGCAGATCTTGATCTCGTCTTGCGATGACATCAGAAACAGCGATGGCATACGTGTGCTCCAAGTTGAGCAGAGCTTCGAGCGCAGGAGAGTGAATCAGACAATGATAGATCTCAGAGAACATTACATCATTAGAGATGCTCTCCTGTTTGGCGCACTCAATGACCTCCTAAGTGAGAAGAACCGAGAGTTGAGCGTAGAGAGAGGAAATCCTCTCACCTGGGAGTAAGCGTTTGTCCACTCCGCCACAAGAGCCCCCTCCTCAACCCCGTTGCGCAATCGCTCCAAGGCGGCTTCCCCTTCTGCGTCTTCAAACTGACGAATTTCATGTTCGGTGAAAGATTTCAACTTTTGAAGCAGATCTGAAAATCATTATTTTTTCAGCAGATTTTTTCAGAAGTGTGTTGATTGACCTGTTTGGAGGTAGCACGGCAGTTTATGCATGGACGTGAGACGCGATGCCAGTTCTCCGATCGTTTGGCCCTGAAGCGGGAGGCTGAGAGGAACCCTCAAAGTGCACTGCTGCTGGGCGACGACAAATTCATAAACAAATTCTGTTTTAAACATCTTCGCTTATTGGAATTTGGTTCCTGGAAAAGAAAAATAATATTTAGATCGTCATTAGAGAGACATTTGCATGTTCATAGAGCATAAAATAAATCAACGCTCACTCTACCCTATGTGACTGGAACACTCTTTCGGTCAACACTGGGACTAGACTAGCTGACATACTACAGCGAGACCCACGAGGTGCATGGATCTCGCCCGATTTATCTGTGCTAGGACAAGACAAGAGGCTTGAAGAGGCTGAAGAGGGGGGAGGGGAGGGAAGGAGCCGGATGAGTCATAATTTACACCAAGTCTTTCTCATCTAACTTCTAATTCCCGTGTTAGGTTGAAGAGTGGAAGTGGTTCATTACCTGTATACAACTCAATAATACCAGTCATTTATTAATTGCAGATTAAGTTCATACCGATTCTCTTCCGTCTTTCACTTGACAGTATTCGTTGATGTTATCCGTTCGCGCTTCCACTCAACCGGAAGTCAAAGAGGAATTGTTTACAACATGGCGGCGACAGGCAAAGTAAAAGGCTGGAAAAGGCTTTTAGAGGAGAACCCTTGCCTCCCCGTTGCCTATGATAGGCAGGATGGCGCCGGAGCGATTAGCACACCGTTTTGTCTAACGCTTCGCACCGTTGAGGGCATCCAGCCCAAGGTGAATTCTGCAATTTCTCCTTAGTTTCTTGTCATTCCCCATCAAAATATGAACTCGCCCAAACTCGCATACGAGTCAAGCGGGTTTTGAAAAAACCTTTTTGGGTTGGGTATGGGCTGATATGAGATTCCATTGAACTGATTAATGAACACGAAATAAAATCAGACATATTGCAACTGCTTTTAATATGCGAGTATTTTACGAAATTTATTTTATAAATTTATTATATTTTATAAATTCATTTTATTGGCTGCTCCAGCCTCTACCAGGGTCTGGGCCTTGAAACATTCATTCATTGAGTGATTTATTTATGGTATCCATAAGGTATATGCCATATATCATGATTCCTTGGTGACTCTGCAGTGCTTCCCAACCACAGGGAGTCTTACCAGTGGGCTCTGGATACATGGAATGCCTATGCAGCCTTCTAGACAGTATATAATAATATCAAGCCTTCAAGGGAAGTCACTGATTTCTCAGAAGAACAATAACAAAGCCTTGGAAGCTAAATTCCCCTCACGGGAGAGAGATGAGGCTTCGGATCTGGCAAGATTATGAATAAATGAACCTATAGACACCAAAAACTCCGCACGGCAGTGACTAATTACTCATTGATTGCACAAAAATGCTTCCATTTCCAAAATGACTAGCAACGGGTACGATGGCTGCAGCATTCGACCTTCACCTTAACAAGCCGCTCAGTGATTGATCAATAATAGTCCAGCTGAGAAATGCAATTGAAATTAATCAAAGCATTCACTCGATAGAGATCAGTCCAGCAGTATGATTCTATAAATTATTCGATGTATATAACAGTATTCAGATAATTTTATAGTTCGTAATACTGGTTATAAATTCTAAAGTTATTAGATAGATAACACATCATGTTGTGAGGTATATAAAACGATTCTAAACATATACACCAGAGGGCGCTGTATGTGTCGTCTGCTCATTCCTGTCAAATCAGCTTACTTAAATGCAATGTGTCTTTCAACTCTAACTCCTTTTTCTAGCCTATTTCATGCTCAATTTGACTCGCAGAATAGCTTTTATTGTTCGAGAGACAATTACAGACATGATGTTTTACTCTGAAGCCAACCTGTTCAATTAAGAATGTATCCTAAGCTCTACACTTTTGCCGCTCCATTCCGGTTTTAAGGATTTTATTTCGACATTTAGCGATCGTGAGTTCACTGCAGGCTGAAAATTTGCTGCGGTCCGACAAAATGGATGCATCGTACCCGTTGCTAGTCGTTTTGGAACTGCTTGCATTTTTGGCCAATTAATTAGTAATTAGGTGTTGCCGTACGAGATTATTGGTGTCAATCGTTTCATTTGTTGGTGATCTTGCCAGATCCGAAGTTTCGGCTCCCTCTTTTGAAGAGAAGATTGCTTTCAAAGCAAGTGTCCTCAGATTGGCAGGAATCAGTGACTTCCCTTGATATTATATATATAGACAGAAAGCATTCACTGCATTGAGTTTTGTCCACATCTGCTCGCTCACTGGTAAGACCCCCTGTGTTCCCAACTGCATATATGACACGGACAGATCGAGGCGGGCACTGTGTGTTGCTGTCTATGATAGCACGCAAGATAAAAAAAAATGGTGATGGGTGAATATTGAATTTGTCCAAATATTCGAAGCCAGAGCTTTGAGCAGTCAATATCCGTCGAAGCCGAATACGGAGCCGAATATATAACCACTCTATTGCTGCAATACTAGTATTTTAATTACATAGGTTAGTGTGCTCAATCAAGTTACACCTCTTCAGGCAGCTGACCAATTAAGAGCAGCTTGCCACATGAATGGTCAAGTTCAGCCATGTGCGTTGATCCCCTGCCTTTTTGAGGCCAATAAGTTCAACAAAATTTACAATGGATCTGGTGATATTCCACCAATGAAGCCCTAAGCCCCTAAGTAAACAACGAATAAAGAAGTTGTGCTCAATCAGACTAATGATGTTTGTATGGTTATGAAATCTAATTCTTTAAAGAAGATATTTCAAACATTGTTTAAAGTGTTTATATTTATTTTAAAACTTCAATCGTGAAAGCTTGTTGTTCGTTGAACTCTTTTTATTCGAAGCCGAAGCTTTGGTGATTAGTCAATATTCGTAGAAGTCCGAAGCCGAAGCTTCGCCCATCACTAAAAATCACCCTTGGAATCTATTGGTCCCACAATTGTGCTCACATAAGGCAGCTGAGTGTTAACAGTGTCGTAATTCGTAAAACCACAAATGCTTTGGCAGACACCTTTAAATTTTACGGCCTCACACAAGTTCCCTGGCAAAAAGAAATTTTAACATTAATCATTTGATGTCAGAATTAGGGCTGAGTGAATAGTGAAATAGCCCGAATAACGAATAACGAATATTCGGGTGGTTACTATTCGCCGAATCCGAACCCGAATCCGAATAGTTGTAATTGTGAAAAGAAAAAAAAAGAAAAAAAAAGAAAAAAAATCCCCTGCAGTCACAACTTGTTATTATTAGAATCTCGTGTTGTAGAACAGTGCAGGATATGTTATTGCTTTATATTAACTTTACAAGAGGATAAGCACATGTACAAGTTCGTGCACTATCACAGGTGAACTACTATAATATTTACCTAGATGTACCTCATCCCCCCATTACCCCATTATAGCCTATGCTACCACGTTTTTGCCATTAAAACCAATGATTAACTCTCTGTGATATTTCATCATACTAATTTCATGCACTAGTAGACCTAATGGATCAGAGGGATTACAGTCATTACATAATCACCGGCAAGAAACAAATACTCGCTAGTATAAAGAGCGTTGTGAAATCAGGAGTGTTAACAACCTGAATATGCTCCTGTACTGCCGCCTCGAGGTTTCAATTCAATCACATTCCATGTTGCAATCAACTTCCTCGCTATGCATGTCAGCAGTAACAAACGTGAACTTCTGACCTTTCTTTACTCTCGCCTGCTGATCAATTTTATCAAATGGCTCATAGTACACGAAGTAATTCATATCACCATGGCAACAGGATTATTGTTGAAAATCTTCCCCATATTATTGACTTGTGGTAAACTTACATGTACTAGTATTTAATCTATCAACATCTTGACACAAGTTTCAGCAGCAACTTTATATAAAGGCTACTGATGCACCCCGACCAATTAGTCCCCATTCAGAGTGAAGGCGCGCGATGCATTATCAGATGATCACTGGTTTCTGTGAGCGGAACATTGTTTTGGTTGAATGATTTTGGAGCTGACGCTTTATGTGGATACAAGTTGAGGGGAAGGGGGAATGCATTATTGGAGAAGACAGGTCGGGGGACTCGATGAGATTGTTGTATCACCACGTGTAGATAGACATCATTACTTTATTTGCTGAAGCAGATACCACGCGCTCTGCTCGCTGTGCATGCAAGCTAGCAGCTTACGTGGAGAAGGGGGAGGGATGGGATGCATGCAGTCTCGATGCTGCGGGTCGCCTACAAGCCTTTAATTGAGCCGCCGCATTGTTTGCTGTGCGTTTAGCTGGAGGGGGGAGGGTGAGATTTTAGTTCATGGTAATTGACACGGTCTTTGTCTTTGAAGTGTAAACACGCCGTCGAGAGTTATCTCTGTGGACTATGAGATTGTTTTTACAGGTTTTAAAGACATGAAATGGATTAAATGCCGAAAATGGTTTTTCCACTATTTGGGTCAACTATTCGGGTTAAAACACGAAAAACGAAGCTTCGGCGATACCCCACTATTCGCCGAATAACGAATAACGAACCCGAATATTCGCCCAGCCTTAGTCAGAATATCTTTCCATAAAAGAATGCATATTGTATGTATTTTCCCTGAAAGTTAGGTCGTCTTGCAAACCTGCTAAGGTCAATAGTTCAAATGGTCATTGAGTTTTGCAACCAGGGGCCTGGTCGTTCTTCAACTTGGAAGTCAGAACCGGAGAATGGTTTGGACCAAAGATGCTTTGCATTAAAAACGCTCCACGAGACTTTGGACGATGTCTCGCCCAAATTGTCATGTGACAAGAAATTTCTAATCAACATTTTGAACCCATCTGACCTCTCAAGGCTCGGCAATATGCTTAGCGAATTAGTGCGGGTTTTGGGGCAAGGGTCAAGGGGTCACATATAATATATATGTCATCGCATTAATATGGTACAGTAAAACTCCTCTAAGACCACCACCCATGGGACTGATTCAAAGAGACACTCTTAGAGGTGCAGACATTGTGGTTATCACTCACAGATGTATTATAATGAAAACCAAAAATTTTGCCCATAAAATTAATTTCAGCACAGCACAATGTACATTGTACATTCGTGTTGGAGTTCTTCTCCAGAAGAGCTTACAAACTGAAACTGAGTGTTGGCTCCAACCAAATTCACCCATTCTGCCTAAGACCTTCACGCTCAAACATCTCGGTCCATCTACCATCATCTTGCAAATGACTGATTTCCAGCAGAACAAACATCCAAGGGCGACAGATTTGTCTACCGCTCTCTGTGTGCATAAGGATTCACGAAAGTCAAACTTCATAAATTCTATTTTTAGCCTCTGCTTGTTCATATTTGTCTATGAATTTTGATAGTGAATCACATTTTTTTCATTTTTTGTACCAACATGAACTTTATTTCCCTTCATAATATCTACAGAGAGTTGACTCAACTGTATTGATGCCCCCAAAAAATAAATAATACTAATTTCTTCTCTTGCAATAATATGTCACGCAGCCAAATGATCGAGTCGCTTGTCACAGCTAGATGCGGCAGCTTACATAACATTACATAACATTACATAACATTACATAACAGCCTAAAAGCAAGACTGATGTTTTAATTATTCTTATTTGGTGGATTCAGATGCATCAAGATCTTAGCTATCAATTAAATCAGTCATTAATTACAATATGAATTATGTTTTTACTTTTAAAAAGTGGTGGATTCTCACAGCAACCAGGATTAAGCAAAGGGACAATTGACTGCTAATTAATGACAATTTTTCTCAGTTTTCTATTTGCTGACAGTTTGTCAATTCCAATGGCTGTAACCTAGTCACCATTGAAGATAATTTTCACAAAATTTCCATCAGTTTGTTTGAAATTGTATCTGCAACAAAATCAGACAGGAAAAGTCATAATTGAGAAATGATGGAATGCGCCTCATTTATGATTTTGATGCGGTGCCACATACATCAAGTCAACTGTGGATGATGTATTCCGTGCATGCGTCCACAATTGCTGAACGTTGACATGTACACTATTGTGCCGTGTACAAGACTCTGTGCTTCAATGTTGTTTGAGTTCTGAGAAAAGAATTCAATTCAGCAGAAGATAGAGAAGATCGATTATTTGATGAGGAGTCTCGTTTCCAGGACTCCTTTTGCTATACCCCACCTCCTTCCCCAGGTGACTACACAATGGAGCTATGAGGTGGCTAATCTTATACGAGCAACGACGCTAATTTAATTCATAGTTTCACAGTTGGAAGCAACTCAGCAATGAGTACAAGCATGATTTATTCCTCGTGACTTTGTTTGTGCCATCAAGACCTATCTGCACCTCTAACGACCCCTGACCTCTTTTGTCTTTAGTGCAGAAGGGTTATTTTTTCCCCGCTCCATTGATTTCCTCGATGATAAACACGACCCTCTCTGTCGTGGATCCGCACGAAACTTCGCTCAAGTGAATCGCTTTACTTGCGTCCTTCCTTGCATCATTAATAACCTGCAGCAAAACTTTCTCTCCTTTTTTCTTTATTGATCATGTGATCATTCAGAGAGGAATTTCAAACGCTCTCACTTCACTCGTGGATATGCAGGACATGCTGCAGCCAACCCTGCGCTTCACCCCCCTCCTGCACCCGGCTTACATCCACGCCTCCTACGACCACCCTCGATGCACTTACCCTTGCCTCCTGCTCAGACCATCAGCGCCCAAAGTGGCCGCTCCTCGTCAGCTAGCGGTGAAGAGAGCGGTGTTCAAAGGAGCCAGGGTTGCTCCATATGACCCTCGGCTGAGTGAGCGGAAGGAAGACGCTCTGCGGATACAACGAACTTTGAGGGAGAGAAGAGGAATTAAGCCGTTTTTTGAGGATTGTCGGAAGAATTCCATTCCGTTCGCGTTTCGTTTGTTGTCTGTTGAATTCAGTCGAGAGGTTTGTTGAAAGAAAATTTGCATTTTGTTGATATTGGATTTGCAAATTACTCTGCTCCAATTTTGGTAGGTTTAGGAATGTCATTTGCTGATTAACCCAAAGTGCATCCAGGGTTCACTCGCAAATATATGTTTGAGTAAAACTAGTAGAAATCCAAACAATTAATTGAAAAGATGTTGGTTGAGTGGTTGGAACTATATGATGTAGTTGCATGTCATATTTCCATGTATTGGGTTTGTCACTTCCTTTCTCATTGCTATGACCTTTGAACCTTTCCATTTATTCCATTCATTTCACTTTATTCTCAAGATGTAATAGCAATGATTGATAAACCGAAAAATTGTACTAGTGTTTATTATGTATCATAAACAATACAGCTCTCTTTTAATTCTCTCTCTCTCTTTCTCTCTCTTCTGTAACTTTTGTTTCTTTGCAGTCGGCTAAAGCGAATGCTGACTACCAGATTCGGTTGAGTCTCTTTGATTTGGCCTTCAAGCAGTTTCAAGGTCGTACCTGGCGCGGCCCAATTGTAAGCAGCAAAGCGTCCGGACAGAAGATCAAACTCAACTACAATCACGTACGTGTTGCACCCCAGCCAATTACAAATTAATCATTAATTAACTCCTCTCTAATTAACAGAACGTGTATTTCCACACATCTCTGAGTGACGAGAGCATTGCCCTTGTTCTGGAATTAGTGTCAGTGAAGAGCGACAAAGAGGGTCAAACAGAGTTCACAGGGTGCGGTTGGGGAATCTTCCGCATCTTCAAGTACGATGGCGACATGCCAGACACCTCCAGTCAGTCCAGTGCGCCAACGCAGAAGTCGGTCGAGTCTCAACATGACGTCATATTTTTACGCTTTTGTTTCTATAGAATGGACGTGTTCCACGGAACGCCACGCGCTCTGCTGCTCATGGACGAACCGATCGAAGCAAACAAACACATCAATGTAATCAAGGGATGCCAGGTGCTGTTCAACATCCGCACGCATCGTTACCTGCAGAAGGCCCAGCACCTGATTCCAGAAAACATCCTCGTCAGTCATCAAGATCTCATCCCGGGAATATGCGATGTTCAGAGGGATCCGAAGGGAGAAGGTTTGGGGGAAAATGAAAAATAAAAGAATCATATTTATTGACGTTTCTTTCAGCTCCTGACGCCCTGCGTAAACCTCGCTTGCTCAAAGCGTTTCCCTGCTACGTGGAAAAGATTGCAGTCACATTCCATCCCTCGATTGATAAATTTGAGGAGGATCTTTGTCGTTTGTTGAGTGAAGATCACATCAAACGCGAGAATAAACTCACTGACGGATCGAGCGTGCAAATCGTGAAGCGCCATCTGCAGGTAGGTTTCCTGCCTCTCTCCTCTTGCTTGACCTTTTCTTGACCTTCTCTCTTAAAGGTCGGAGTTCACAACGGTTGGAATTATGTCAACGATCCTGAGGACGTGAACCTCTCCCCTGAGGTTTCCGGAGGAGGAACGTTCAAGCGTGGAACGCAAAAGAGAGGCTCCATGATAAAGCGAAGAGGCTCAATTAGCTCATTGTACGTTCGTTAATTAAATTCATGGTGTCATTAATGACTTGACGTAGGCCCCCTCCATCTGCTCTCGTGCACAAAGGGAGAATTGACCTGGAGGGCATGGTGGAGGATCCCCTCATGGCCGTCGTCTTCACTGTCCTCTATGAACTGGGAGAACCAGTCAACGCCACCGAAAGAAAGGTTTGTGCCTCACGCAAAAAAACACACCAAATATTCATGATTTCTTTCTGTTTTGTGAATTTTCCTCAGATGGCAAGTATTTTGTTATAAGTAGCGTCATTTTGAACCAAGTCAACCCTCCGTTGCTTAATGTCTTCTTGCTCTTTCTGCTGTTGTGCTTGTACAGTGTAGTCGATTGTTATCTTATCTGAAATGCATCTTCTCTTTCCACTCGTCTGTCTATTGTAATCAATCAATCAATCATTTATTGATTAATCCACCACAGGCCAGTCTCTCCCATGCCACGTACATGGTGGCTGTGCGCTGGGCTGCCTGGTCTCCAGTCAGCAGCCCCGGGAGCCACGAACACAGTCTGCAGTTGATGGGAGGTCCTTGCGTTAACCCGGATTCCCTTCTCATGCTGCACTGTCAATCGGGTGAAAAATTAGGCAGTGCTGAGAATTTACAGGCGCTGCTCGGAGGCAGCCTCTCCTTCGCATTTGGCTGCAAACACAAGGTTCGTTTGCTGTAATATTGTCACTCGATACGCACCTTGAAATATAAAACAGGGCAAAGAAAACGCACCTTCGCCGGCTGTCACACTCAGCGTACCGAATGAACCCTTGAGACGCTCTGGGATCGCAGAACTCTGTGAACACGGAGGAGGGCGTTCTGCAAGAGACTGCCTCCTCATCCCGCCCTCCCCTTCATCCATCCAGGTACTCACCTCTCCTTTTGATTTCCTCCTTTTACGCTCTCCGTGTTTGTAGCTATGCTTCTCCTTGGTCTTCCCCTCGCAAAATGGAAATGTAAGATTCAATATCGCTTGCTGCTATCTCACTAATGTTGTGGTCGCATTAACTCTTGGGGTTCATACAAATCTGTCTTTTGTTCACATCGTCTCGATACTAAATTGGATTGAATCAGAGCTTCAGAATTTAACACAGAGATAACACGCTTTTGGATTGTGTTAATAAAAGATTAACAATCGTTACACTAAATACCTAACGCTTCTTGCAGGTCAGGGGTCAGCCCATCGCCCCGGGGCGTTCCTTCGCTTCAGGGCCTCGGCGTTTCTCCTCCTCACACGGCTCAAGGGCAGTTCGGCTCAGCCCCAATCGGCTATCCCATAATGCCTCAAGGTCTGTACGCCCCTCAAGGCTACCTCCCGATGGAAATTCAACACTTCAGCCAAAGTGTGAGCGATTAAATAAAATACACTCATCTGAACTGAAATAATTACATCAATTTCTTTTAACAGGTTCCCGGAGATTATGTAAGATTTTTATTTATATTCTCCGCCAATTTGCATATTGAATGAATTCTACTGCAGCAGCAGCAGCAATCAGCCATAGGGGTCGCAGAGTTGAACGAACTCCCTTTCACACCTGTCCACTTTCCCATCATCCCAGCAGCCCCAGGAATGCACAAGTACGTTGAGCGACCTCCCTCTCCTCTCTCAGCTTCTCCTTCCTCAGCATTCAAGGCCTTTCACGTGCCGCCTACGCTAAACTCTACACGGTTGGATTTCCGCCGATCGTTGATCGTAGGGGCGAGGCGGCTGAGGTCATTGACCCCAATGACACCGTGAACTTTGTGGCAGCCAAGGAGGAGGCTGACCGTTTGATGACCAACGAAATCACTCTGCAATTCTTGGCTTTTGCCAGGTGTCGTATTCGCCTGTTATTGTTTTCGTGATTGAATCTTTTTTTTCTTTTCTTTTTGACAGAACGGCTCATTTTGGATCTGACCCCAATGCTAAGCAACCAAACACCATTTTCCTCACTTTCCAATTCTATAGATATCCGCAAGTGACCACTGAGAGGTCAGTGAAATGAATCATAAATTAATTCATAATTGATAAATTTTAAAATTAATAATTTTTCACCCGAATGTTTGTTCTCAGGCTTTTCCTGGGCAACATCGAAGGAGATCTTTCCGTCGATCGCAATTCGTTGCCGTGTATTTTACAAAGACTTGAGAAGGACGGCAGCATCCACAAAGGACCCCCAGGGTGTGAGGTAAGAGGCGACTCATTTGTCTCCATATGACGCACGATGACCTCTTTGAAGGTCAAGTACCACGTTGACCCTGGGTTCATGAAGCCAGGCGAAGGTCGTCTCTTCACTCAACACATGGCGCAGCAGATTCTACACATTGACGTCTGGGATGGAGATTCGCTTCACTTGGTCGGATCGTGCGCTGTGGAACTGAAGGTCAGTGACCTCTCAAGGTCATACAATCGTGACCTTAGTGTCCTCAGCATTTGTGCCGTCAAGGGAGGGAAGCAGTGCAAGTGACCTATGAACTTGATGTCATAGCAACCGAGTACATTGAACAAGACGCTGATTTGACAAAAGATCAGGGCGCTCTGCCTATTGACGTCAACTCGATCGTGAAGGGAAAACTGCACTTGCGAATGGCGAACGTTGGACATTTGGCTGAGAGCAAGATGTCACGCACAGGTTGATGCTAATTAGTGTTAATCAACTGCGGCCTATCTCTGCATGCATGGTTATTTGTAGATTTCTGGGTAGAGTCTTCACGCGTAGTCAATGCAGGCTTCACTAGGAGCCTTGGAAGTGAGATCTCTTGCTGTGCACATTTGCTAATCCTCGCCAACATTGTGTATATATTTCTAATTAACAACCTTGTTTGCTGTGCCCAGATGGGAATTATGGGATGCCTGTTGGCCCCCGCGTGAAGCACATTGTGAGTGGAACCAACGCTTCTACTTCTTCGTTCTTGGGCGGAAGTCTTGAAGGCCCTCAGAATCTTGTCCGTTGTGAGTCTCTTGTACATAAATTCCTCTCTTTTCTTATTTCACGATTTTTAATTTTGCTCCTGATAATTTTCACCTGCTTGTTATTATTATTTTGCGTCCGAATTAAAACTCTCGGGTTTTGCAATATTGAAAGCCAATCATTTCCGTTGTAGCTCTGGCAAACACGAAGATTTGCAAAGCGCAACATATTGCGGAAACCAACCAGGAATTAGCTCAAATGCTTTCGATGCGAGAATCCAAGAACAAGGAGGGGCGACCTACATCCAACGCCGAGAGAGAACGCAAATTAGCCAGACTGCGCTCCCTGCAACAGCAACAGGGGCTTAACAACAACGCCCCTTTTGGGGTAGGACCCCAGAGAGATTTAAACGCGTCCGCTAATCTGTTTAACTTGCAGACCACCCGCAGGGAAAAGGACGATCGCGCCAGGGATCTGCGCACGATTGAGTTATATCGCAGCCAGGGGAAAAGGGAGGGAATTCTAAACATGCTCAACCAAGCCATAACAACCGAACACACTATTCATCCACTATTTGCAAGCGTTGAATTTTTCGAATTTGTGTTGAAGAATCCTTACAACCATGAACACACCATCAGCATCGAGTGGAATGACCCTGAGTTATTGTCAGTTGCGTTTTAATCATCGCTATTTTAACTCACTTTGAGTTTCAACAGCGTCATCACAGACACTCGTGAATGGCGACATTTCAAGATGCTCAACGAAGTTTACACGTCAGTCGAAGAAGGAATGTTCAACACGGAAGCCAAATCGGGACAACCGCAGATTTTCCTTCGCCCGAAGGAGACGGTGCATGTGCCGTTTAAGTTCCTTTCGTATCGTGCTGACCACTCAGTTCAGCCCCAGGTACTAAAAATAACCGCTGTCTTCGTGTTTGGATGATTTTCCTCGTAGGGTCCAACTGCTCCTGACGTGCAGAGAGGATTTCATCAGAAGCGAAGAGACGATCCCCTCCAATCCAGACTCATCAAGGTGAGGTCACAAATTGACCTTGACCTCTTCAATGACCTCTTGCAGGTGTCGTTCGTGACCGGGGAAGGTAAGCCGGTGGCGATCCTTGCTTTGAAGGTGGACCCCCAACCGCACGTCATCGACCAAACGTTCCGTCTGCATCATCCGGAACAATCCTTCGTGAAGAAGAGCATTCGTCTGCCTCCTTTCCACTCCCTCCCTGGTAGGACCCACGCTTCCCGCTTGAATATCTCCGCATTATTATTTACCCTGAAGGTGTTCCGGTGGGAGGCCAAGGTCTCAACCAGGTCTACATCAGATCCAGCGATGCGAACGTCATCTGTGATTCTCGAAAGGTTCAAGCAGGGGAACCGATCGACATATTTGTGAAGGTGCGATCCATGTTGGGATTCCCATTGCTTCACGATCGCTTGATTCGCAGGTGGCAGTAGGAGCCTCGCCTCAAATCAAGAAGTTCTTCCTCGCTATTTACGCTGATGCCTATCTGTCGAAACCTGTGCAGACGTGGCAGTTCTATGTGCACGCCATGCAGAGAGTGGACGTCACTTGCGTTGAGGGACAAACCAGTCGCTTCACTCTGATGCTCAGGTGAGTCACTGTGCCACAGGAAAAGTCGTTCATCAACCGTCGCATGTTTCAGGGGTACTCAAGCATCGCGCTTAGCGCAGTGCTTCCCTTCGCATCCTCTTGAATTGCAGCTGCAGCCGCAAGAACCCTTCATGCTGGCGGCTAACTCTCTACAGGAGCTCAACGTTGGCGTGCGTTCCGTTCGATCGGGGGCCAGATTCCTGATCGTGCACGTCGTAGACATTGAGACTCACCAACTGATCCGATCGTGGTTGATTTGCGTCAGCTGTCGGCGTCCGATTGTCAGTAAGTCATTTGAGCTGTTGCTTCCGATCGGAGGAGGAAAGGGAAGCAATAAAAAGATCTCCTTCACTAACCCCTACCCCAACCGCAAGACGTTCCTGGTGCACACCAATCGCGATGACCTCCTTCAGTTCAAGGAGACTCGTCTGGATCTGGGGGCCGCTGAGCAGACCAACATCGGATTGCGCTTTGCTCCCAGCATGAGCGCAGGAGCCATCGAAATCCTGGTCTTCATCAACGATGAGGACGATAAAAACGAAGAAACATTCAGCGTACGAGCTTCTTATCAGTAGATTTACTCAAATATCCGTCCTCTTATTTTTTGTGGAAATCGTGCCAATATTTAGTTCCGTCCTTCTGTTTTACTTATTTATATCCTTTTTCTTGTTTTCGTTTTCTGAATTATACCAAATAAACTATTTATACTGATTTATCTGTTTATATTTCACTCGTTTCTCGAGAGAGAAGAAAAGGAAAAGTAGGAGGAACCTTGGGAGTAATTTATATTTGCAAAATTAACAACTATTCATTCAAAAAGGTCTCCATATGAGACTTTTTGGAAGATATTAATTAATGTTATATTAGTCATTAATTATATAACATTAATTTATTAATTATATTCTTTAGGAATTGCAACCTCAGGAATCATTTGTAATTATGCATAACCGACTCTCGGAATTATGGACGTAATACTGCAGATGAATTTCATCAAATTGAACAAATAAGAAAAAAATAAAAATACTCAACACACAAATTGAACACAAAAACACAAAAGAAATACTCAACACAAAATACAGTGTGGGAAATCATGTTGACCGTTTGCGACCCACAGCGTGTGCAATGCGCTTCCTGCTCTCCGTCATAGACGATCCCTTCATGCCTCTCTGAGTGGGTGTACGAGGGGTCTCTCCACTGAGTCCGATATTCACGCCACTGCAGTCAACGGAATCGTCACCAGAGGGCGTTTTCACCATACTCCTCTGGCGGAACAGAGCAATTTCTTCCGAGGGCGTTCTCCTGCCTCCGCTGTCCGAGCGTTTGCTGGAGATGAAACCTCCTGAAACAGAGAAATGATTGACGGTTAAATCAATGATCAAGGTCACCTAGAGGTCGCTTCAGCGCCATTAATTCTTCCTTCATTTGACTCAAGGCCTCCGTCAGTTCAAATCGCTCCTCACATTCCCTATGGACGGTCTCTTGTAGGAAGATGACCTCTTCTTTCGCTGTCCCTAATTGCTTTTCCAATTCCCCGTTTGCGGCTTTGCACTCTTTGACCTCATTCTGCAGACTACTCGACGTTGCTTTCAGTTCTGCAATTTTCCGTTCAGATCCGCTGTCCAGTTTGCCTTTTGGAAAACCTGATAAAGATAATATGACTCTGTGCTATGACTCACTCAGCCTGGATTCCAAGTCAGCTATGATCCCCTTGAGGCTTTTCAGCTCATGTCGCAGCCCTTTTTCTGTGTCCAATCCACTCGCTTTGCTTTCCGCTATTTGCGTTTTCATCTCGTTCACTTTCTCCTGATGTTCTGTCTCCATGCTAGCAATCTGATTCCGCAGCTGCAAGTGTTGACCCGTTTTGAATTGTTACCATGGCGACTGAAACTCAACTCACTGAATTCTCATTTTCACGCAGTTCGTTGTGAAGACGGCTGAGCATTTGTTGGTGCTTTTGCTGCTCAATTTGCATTTCCTGCCACGAGAATAAAAAAATATTATATTCTCAGAACAAATAAGATTAAATTCAATTTCCTTCATGTCTAAATGTAAATTGAACAAACCATAACAAAGTTCTGTTTGAGTTTCTCTTCCAGAGCTTCTATTTCTGACGCATGTTTTTGGCGCTCGGATCTTAAAGCTTCATCCAACTGAAAACAAACAAACAAACACAATTTTTATTTAATCACAATCAGCTGATTTCACTGCTAAATAAATCTACGATCTTGGTTACTCAATTAAAAGCTTGATTTTGTTCTATGACATTTGACCCCCTGACCTTTTGGGGCCACCTGTCTGCTTCTTCAATTCGTCGCTTGAAACTTTCACGCAGCTGTTCAATCTGGTTCTGGTGAGCTGTGATCATCATTTCCCTATGAACAGAAACATCGAACAAATCCAGAGATAAAAAACGAAGCCTACCTTTCCGCTCTCAAAGCGTCCAAGTCTCCTCTCGCTTGCTCCAGCCTCTCTTTCAAATCTTGAGTCATTCCTACAACAAATCAATCGAAACCTTAATAAATAAAATATTAAACCAAATACCTTTTGAAGAGAAAGCGGCCTCAGAAATTTCCTTCTGATTGCGATGAAGGTCGTTGAACTTCCGATTCAACGAGATCACTTCATCTTGGAGATTTTTCTTTTCTCCGTTTCTTTGTTGTAATTCTCTTTGTAATCTTTTAAAGACGTTTCATGAGATAAAGAAAAGATTAAGAAAGGAGAGGCCCCTCACTTGCTGATTGAATCATTCGCCTCACGTTCGTTTTCTCTGCTCTGCGTTCGCAAAAGTTCTAATTCTTTATTCTGTTCTCTGTGAAGAGCATGAACTCATTATATAAACTCATCATATTTCCAGCTGTAGAATTCTTCAACTTACTCAGACCGTTTCTTGAATTCATCAATTTCAATTCCAAGTGATTTAATTCTTGATTCAGCAATTTCTTTCGACGTTTCAAACTCTGAAATACAATAAGATCAAATAAGCAACAAAGGATAGCAATGCAACGCACGTGAAATTAGCTGCTTCAATGTTTGGTTCTCGGCGCGACTGACTTCGTGTGAAGCGAGACTGACCTCCAAGCTCTGCATTCGTGACCTCATTAAATTGTTCTCTTTCGTGAGCTCATCTTTTTTCTGCTGCTCTAAAAAACAAATTAGAAAATTTAATTTAGATAAAAATTACAATAATCAAAGTGGCAGCCTAGCAAGCGATGCATGCTGAAAGCCTAAGCAGTCTGAGGATTAATTAAGGTACCGCTTAATTACCATGCCAACGTAAGAATCTGAGCTCAGAGCTTAACCTTTAAATGCAACTTGCTGACTCAGACCATTAGCTCCCGGAATATTGGTGCAAAATCTGGATCTCATTTCACTTGCAATTGATCCAAGATCCTCGAAAGCAAATTTAAACAACACTTGAGAGAAATTGTCTCCACTCACGGTCCTCATGCAGCTGAGAGATCTGAGAAACCTGCGCCATGATTCGCTGCGCTTCTTGCTGTTGAGCGCTGAACTGTTCCTTGAAAGATTTCTTCAGCATTTGGAGATTCGTTTTATGTTCGTTCAGTTCTCTCAACGCAGACGGAAACCGGAGTTGAACCCTAGTCAGCTTCCGGCTGAAATAGCATGCATGGGTGATGAGAGCTAGCATAGTGATGCTTAACGATGTGATCCTAATTAGTAATTAGTGATCCTTACTTTAATTGGTTCGCTAACTCAGTCTTGTCATCCAGTTCTTTTTGCACGTTGAGTTTTTCTGATTGCAATGATGCAAAATTAGATTCCAAAGATGTTTTTTCTGTCAGCATTTGAGCAACACTAAAGTGGAGACATATGAGTGATGATAGATTAGAACCCCTGCTACGTACACCGCATCTTTAGCTGCAACAGTGGCCTCCAAATTCACACGTATCGTGTCTTGTTCCCTCAGCTGCAGCTGGAGAGCTTCCTCTCGCTTTTCACAGCCGCGCAGTTGAATAAGTTCCTCCAGAGCATCTTGCAGCTGGATCTCAAGTCGCTTGATTTCATTGTGAATGAGGTAACTGACTCCACAGAACTTGCAAACAGTGTCGTCCCTCGCCATCTTGCGTATCTCTTCCGGCAACGGATGCTCAGGCGAGTGAGGCTCAAATTGGCCGTTGTTCTTCGCTTGTTCACTCATCTTGGCCTCCGAATCAGTCAGTTGAGACAAATAAGAAGCAGAACATCACTGAAGGGCAGCGTTAAAAGAACAAATTGATGAGTTGTCATCCGGCCATGTATATGTTGTAACCACCTGGTGTCTGATCAGTGCCACCTGAAAAAAGACAAAAAATTCAGATCAAAAGCGTTGCTACAGTTCATTCTTCTCTTTGCCGTATATTTTATAATCTAATCTGCATGTGCAAATGGCATGCATGTGGGTCACATTAATTACACTCGGGTTATTTGCAGGTAACAAAACTTGGAACCTGCTGGTAACGTTAGGTTAATGTTTTGGGTTGTGCTGGGTATACGAATGCATGATTATTGCATGGCAAACAAAATATGACCTACTGAGCTGCTGACCTAGTGTATAATTACCGTATACGCTACGCTACGGCTTGGGGAGCTAGAAATTAGTAGTTAGTATCCTGCTATGGGTCTCAAGTATGGGTATTTCGACAAAAAAAATTAAACTAATCATAAGTATTGATACACACAATATTTCCAGGGAATCAAGCCGTCTACCAGCACCTTAGAAATGTCGAAAGAGTCGCCAAGAATAGTTTGTTGTTGAGCGGTGATTGGGGGATTTGGCTTGGAGGAATTTGTCCAACTACGAATGAAGTTGAAGCTAATATTGTAAATGCGCTATGATAATTGAGCTGTGACGTTATGATTCTGATTTGCCGCCACGAAATTAGCTCAAGTCCTTAATGACAATCACCTGTTTCTCAGTTTTACAAACTTTGTGTGGGATCAAATGCGCAAGTATTACTTAAATGCCTGTTTTACATAATACTCCATTATTAAAGCGATACTTCGCCTTCATATAACATGAATCCGAATCTGTTCTGAAAATCCAAATCATTTGTATTTGTTTCTGTGAGTTTCTTTTTACTTTTTTTATTCCGTTTTTATCTTTATTATTGGTGTGCATCAATATATCATTGTGCTGAATATACATTTATATATATTTATAAATTTTGAAATCATATATATTGCTTAAATATAGGTGACAGTACTGAACGCTAGCACACTACATACACGCTAAGAATGGTCTCCATGGTGACTGTTATATCTTTTGGCTAATCTCTCATCATTAGCATCTCAACAAACAAAATACTAATTACAACAGGTACAGAAATAATTATTAACTCTAACAAAAAACAGCCACAAATCCTAGCAACAAATTGGCAAAATACCAATTAATTAAACAATTATGGAATCATGTAGGGGTCTTTTCCTTTAGATCCGCCCATTCCCCCTCAACGATGAGATACATGTCAGTGATAAAAACTTGATAAAGTTGATCGATGTAATAAAACAATAAATTGAAGCAAGAAATTGCATTTATTATGTTTAGTATAAAAACCAACAAAAACAGCCAAGAATATAATATCACACATTGTTATCACAGTTAATCAGATGCTTTAAAAAGGCCAACAGCTGAACCAAAAATTGATATCAAAAGCTCAAAGAAAGAGCGTTAAAACAAGTTTGTTTGCAGCATAACTTTAATGAACTCATCCTTATCAACAAATCCATCTCCGTTCAAATCGGCCACTTCCATCATATCCAAAAGTTCTTGTTTAGCGAGCTTCACTCCCGCTTCTCTGCACGCTAAAACCAAGTCATTCAGCGACACTTTACCAATTCCCTCTGAAAGTAGAAATTAAACCGCAAATCAGGACAATCCTTTCCTTCTATTTTTCTGAAATTATAATCACAGGACAATTTAGAAATTACCATGATCAAAGAGCTTGAATCCTTGGTTGATTTCATCATAGATATCCTTAGAATCTCCTTGTTTATCGAGCACAATATCGAGAAATTCATTAAAGTCGATAGTCCTGTATGTATTGAAGACAAAAATGGTGAATTTGCATATCTATCTTGAACTACGAACCCTTTTCCTTTTACACTGGCGTCCTGCACCATCTGGCGAGCATCGTCTCTGGTCATCCTGAAGCCAAGAGCGAGCATCGCTTTCCTCACTTCGACTGCACCAATGTATCTGAAATCAGAACATCATTCAGAATTCTTGATGCGTGAAATGTCATGAAAAAACACAAATCAAACTTTGTAGTCAGATGAATTGTTCACCCTCTTTCATTGATGTCGAAGGCTTCGAATACCATTCTGAGGTCTCGGATTTCCTGAGGAGTTAACTTCTCCAACGCACGGGTTGAAACCTGAATGCCAAACAGTTCCTTTTCTTTGACTGGGTTCGTCAACAAAAGTTTCAGCAACTGCAAAGTTAAAAGAAAGTCAGCAAAATTTGCTCCCCAGACAGAATTCAACTATTGTACAATTTGTTTAAATTCTTTGAGGGGAATTTCAGGATTTTTTCCACAATCGTCAGTGGCTTCTCAGCTTTAGATTTCTTGGCGATTGGTCATTTCTGCTGATAATAACAATATAATTCATTTTGTATAGTGCAATATCCACTGAACGTCCCCATTTTAAGTCCCAATTTAAAAGACCGTACTTTGGTATGTAGTCACCCAGAGGAATTGAACCCCCTACTTGCCACTGAGCCATACAGGTAAATAATGGTTGTAACTTCACCATCTTTAGAGTTGTCTGTTGTCAACAATGTGAATGTCAGGAAATTGTTCTTTTGCATTAGAATGATAAATTAGGACGTATATTTCGCGAATTTGGAGCTATAATGTGTGATTATGACAATCATAACGGTCGTTGGGTACGTTATGATCCCAAATCATTACACACACAAAAATTACTAAAAGGAAACACGACATTGTAACGACCTTTCATTGCATTGTGATTATATGCATAAGGTGCGTGGCCCATATGACCGAGATGCAGTGAGTGAACAGGTGATTAGCCAGCTAGAAACACTTCAACCAGGAGTATGAGTATCATGAGTATGCGTTGCGTATCTCTGGGAAAACGTCTTTCAACTCTTTGCGTCTACGTTGCGTACCGTCTCCCGTGGCTGAGGGGCTGGAACAATGTATTCGGGTGCGATGGGGTCTGTGGAAAGACTGTCATCATTGGTTTTGAAAGACGTCTTCTTTCCCTTCGGCTTCCCAGCCTTCTTTCCTTTCTTTTTGGGCATCCTCGACTCGATGTTTACAACCAGAAGCCTTTTTAACCCGAAACCAATGAAGCTTTCTGGTTGCTGTTGACGTCATTTCCGATGAATGAACGCACAAAAGTTAAAGCTTGGTGAAATTTAGTGCCCTTTTTCTATTCAATATTTTTCTACATAACACAAAAATTCTCCGGTTCTGATGTCACGGTTCTAGTTAAAGTTAAAAGAAAAAATGCCCCCAATGTGCCATTCAGTCAATTTCAACACATTTGATATGCAGTTCGGTCTTAAACATGGAACGCTCTACCACTAAGAGACGGCCCGATACTATGTGCAGGGAACACTCCCGCGTGGTGCATGCTGTTGGATGCCAGTCATACCTTTGACAATGTGCAGCACATGACACTCTTTCGTCGCCTGCTTTGATTCAATTGAATATTCTTCAAGTGTATTTCTGATCATCGCTAACAATCAAAGGACGTTTAACCTTCTCTTTTGTATTCTAAACAAACCCTAATCCATTGAAAGCCGCCAGAAGCGACAAATATATCTATTTGCTGCTTTAATTCAATGAGAGATGTGCATTTCACTCTCTGTATTCAGCGTCGGTGTGGTGGTGGATCGAATTTTACTCGCTTTCACCTGGTCAGCGTCGGCCTTCACAGCTTTAATTTATTCATCTGAGCAGTTTATCAGCAGACCATTGAATCGGGTCGATCTTTGATATTTTATAATAGCACGCTGACAACATCCGAACCATTTAAAAAAAAACTGCTGGGTACTAGTGCATTCAAGGGGATATCGGATGTACTTTGTTTGAGACACACAAAAAAAGCTTATTGGTAATCACTAATGATCGACTGCCTTGCTGTCTCCCGAGGAAAGATAAAATTAGTGAAACCGATAAACAGCAGCCTGCATATTAGCTTTGCCGCTACCTGCTGTCTTAAGTTGATTTGTCTCCAGCTTTACTGTTTAATGAGCAAATAAACATATCAACAAGCTCCCAGATATTCTGTATCCAATATTTGGCAAATTCCATTATCCGTGCATCCCGTAAACAATAATTGTTCTAATTCTCTAAGAGGTGTTTCCAATTACATTCTGACAAGCAGCATTATTCGCTGTTCAATTGCTTCATGGTGGGCAGCTCAGCAGCTGCTTAAAAGATGAAACCCCTTTGTCCAGGTTGGTTTAGATTGTGTGGGAAGACTTGGTACCCATCTATTTTGTAATCAGCCGGCACAACTTCAAGTCTGCCTGCCTCGGGCGAAACTTCTGTTATTGCAATGATATCAGGTGGTGAGGTTGATGTGTTTATTAATTGAGATCTCACTTCTATCACTTTGCTGGGTAGCAAGTCATGTGACACGGTGAACTCCAATATGATGTAACAAAAAGTCACATGCAAAAAAAAAAGAATATGGTATTAATTTTATAGGTTTTAGTCTATGTGATAGCAAAGACATTATTTTGCAGTGCCCTAATCAAATAGTCGATAATGGGCTTTTAGCGCTGAGTTTATACACTTTAACAGTACTTTTTTTCTGGACTTGAGAGGGAGAAATCATGCTTGCTCTGAGTCATCATACTCAGCCGCCACAGTAAAAAGGTCGGCTTAGCTGGCTAACCGCCAAATTGATGCTTCACCCAGTTCTATTGATTTGTGCCTGGTTGAGGCATTTTGTTTGGTTGGCTAGACGGTCAGCCAACTTTTTTTGTGGCTGACTAACTGATTTTTTTTTCAGCTTGCTTGGATCGACTGAATTGATACATGTACATGCATTATATAAATTGCTACGTGTATGCTTTTGCTAACATATGTCCAGCTGCATGCATAAGAATAGCTAAGTTCAGCTTATGGATGACTGGAGAATTTTTCAATTTAGTAGTATCATTTCACTCTAGACTTATCATGGCTCGTGTCGGCTACGAAATTTATTCGGGATCAATCAATTGTTTAAAATAATCTGGGGTTTACCCCTTGTTTTTTTTTCTTCTCGATTCTTCCCTCAATTTATTTGATTTAATTATGAACCATGTGTCCATAAATTAACTACTGTAGTTTAGTCATTTATTATACATAATACAAATTACTAGTGGAATATACTAAGATATACTAGTCATAAGTAGTCTCAGCTTATGATAAATTTGATGCTTGCTATTATGTATACTATGAGGCTCAAATGCTGAGCCGCTGGAGGGCCAACAAACGATGCATGGATAAAAGTGAAGAAAAGACAAAACAAAAACAAAAAACGCATTTAGCTATTGATCAGCAATTATTACGAACAATTATATAAAATAATATAATATTATTTAACCTGTGAAGGGAAAATTGATCAAAGGACGTTTACCGTTGAGAATTAGCCCTATATTCTTTCATTTGACACAAATAAATGAAATGATTATGACATACTTAGAAGTCAGATACATTTGGGCTGGCTTTGAAATATTTGGAAACTCACAGCCTGCCTCTTCCAAAATTGAAGAGCTAGAATTATGTTCTTCATCTGCGATTCTTGTGGCAGCAAGGTTATTGCTGGTTTCATCTTAATATTGATCGATCAGTACAAAATATTTCTTTAATAGTTTTTTTCCCTTTTTTTTTTAAACCTTCATTTTTAATCATATATGTTGCGTTTTCACTCTCTCTGAAGTCAGAGTCCTTGGTGCTCGAACCAAATAGGCAGCATATATTGACAGTTTACTTAGTCAAATTATAAATCATGATGTTATTTCCTGCCCAATCTCTCAAAAGAAGTTCGGTTGAGCGATGGATTTTCTGTGGCGACTGAGCCAACTGTTTTTCGGCGGATCAGTAGAATTCTGGCGGCAGCGGCTCAGATATTTTTTCGTTGGCTAATCGCCTTTTCCCGGCTGGCTTCTGGCTCTACTTCCCGCGGACATTTCAACATTCACAGTTGCATTCGTTCAGCCTACAAAATTCCAAAAGCAGTCAACATGTAGTTAACTCAATGTCAATCCAAGATGGCGGCGCCCATGAAATGTCGAACGATGGATTTGTGCAAAATGATCTCTACCCGTTGCTTACAAACTCTGAAACATTCTAGAAGTGTCAATCCATATTTATTCCCACAAGCAATAGGTACGGAATGTCCAATCCTGGAAATGTGTCTCAGCTTGTGTTAAAAATGGCATGCCATGCACTACTTGAAATCTGATTTAGATTTTATTATTATTAGATTATTATTAGAATTCCAATTTCCTGGGACCTGTTTTTCTTTCAACTTCAAGGCCGTGTTTTTCTTCTCAAACCGAACTCTGGTTCAGGCTACTGGTTAGGACCGAATTCGGCTGTCATCGCGTAACCAGTAACCGGACTCTGGTTCCTCTTAAATCACATGAGACTTAGTTATGTTTATCTTAACAACAATCATACAATGCACAGGGAGTCTTACCAGTGGGCTCTGGAATCTGGATACATGGAATGCCTATGCAGCCTTCTAGACAGTATGTAATAATATCAAGGGAAGTCACTGATTTCTCAGAAGAACAATAACAAAGCCTCGGACGCTACATTCCCCTCACGGGAGAGAGCTGAGGCTTCGGATCTGGCAAGATTATGAATAAATGAACCTATAGACACCAAAAACTCCACCCGGCAGTGACTAATTAGTCATTAATTGCACAAAAATGCTTCCATTTCCAAAACGATTAGCAACGGGTACGATGGCTGCAGCATTCGACCTTCACCTTAACAAGCCGCTCAGCGATTGATCAATAATAGTCCAGCTGAGAAATGCAATTGAAATTAATCACAGCATTCATTCAATAGAGATCAGTCCAGCAGTACGATTTTATAAATTATTCCATGCATATTACGGTATTAGATAATTTTATAGTTCGTAATACTAGTTATAAATTCTAAAGTTATTAGATAGATAACACAACATGTTGTGAGGTATATAAAACGATTCTAAACATATACACCAGAGGGCGCTGTGTGTGTCGTCTGCTAATTCCCGTCAAGTCAACTTACTTAAATGCAATGTGTCTTTCAACTCTAACTCCTTTTTCTAGCCTATTTCATGCTCAATTTGACTCTCAGAATAGCTTTCATTGTTTGAGAGACAATTACAGACAGGATGTTTCACTCTAAAGCCAATCTGTTAAATTAAGAATGTATCCTGAGCTCTACACTTTTGCAGCTCCATTCCGGTTTTAAGGATTTTATTTCGACATTTAGCGATCGAGAGTTCGCTGCGGGCTGAAAATTTGCTGCGGTCCGACAAAATGGATGCATCGTACCCGTTGCTAGTCGTTTTGCAACTGATTGGATTTTTGGCCAATTAATTAGTAATTAGGCGTTGCCGTACGAGATTATTGGTGTCAATCGTTTCATTTATTGGTGATCTTGCCAGATCCGAAGTTTCGGCTCCCTCTTTTGAAGAGAAGATTGCTTTCGAGGCAAGCGTCCTAAGATTGACAGGAATCAGTGACTTCCCTTGATATTATATATATAGACAGAAAGCATTCACTGCAGTGAGTTTTGTCCACATCTGCTCGCTCACTGGTAAGACCCCCTGTGATACAATGCTGTAGCGTACAAACTAAACTTTCAATAACAAACTCCACTGTGACTGTGACTGTAAGACTAGCGAGATCTCATCTCATCTCTCGTGCTCATCATCCGTGACTGAGACTTGGTCCAAACCAGTAACCTGATCCAGAGTTAGGTACGAAAAATTTCTCTGGTTCTGACGTCATGGTCCAAGTTGAAGTTGAAAGTAAAACAAACTCCTGAAAGCGTTTGTCTCACAGGCCGAAAAGAGCCTAAAATAGAATTCCGCACACGGAAAAGTGCGGACAAAAATCTATCATTCTATGGCATCCTATCTTTTCCATGTTAAATCGCGTATGTTTGAAGTTTGGTTTGCAAGCAGTATAATTTTTCTGATATAATAATCTGATATAAATAACAGCATCCATGGTTAAGAGTTGCATGGGTCACATCAACCCACCCTGGTTTAATATATTTGTTCTGATTAAGTTACCAACATGCTGAATCTTGAGTGATTTTTTGTCTGCAGGATCACAATGTCGTCATTATTCGAAGAGTGTGGAAGAACAATTCATTCGACCAGAAGTGCAAGAAATTTTGAAACGTGTCACCGGCTTTGATTTGGAGAAGATCTTTGCTGTGCATCCAACCGATGTGCATCCGCCCAAGTATGAACTGCTCACAGACAAACAGCTGTCAGACGTAAGCGACGATCTGAGGTAGCGTAGGAGATCACAGTGATGTATTTTGCAGGCCAAAGAACAAGCGGAACTCAGGGGAAGGCAGAAGCTTCAGATGCCGCCAGTCATGTCGCACCCAGTCGATGAAGAAGAAATTATTTCAGAGGAACCCGAGATTGAGAACTTCGATATTGAGCATCCGGGGGCCAAGTACGTCTTCACGGATATATCCCTTGGGGTCAAACGAAGGGTTCGTTCAATTCTGCATTTCTGTTATTATAATTAGCGGATTTGTGGTTTTCAAGATGCGGACGATTGTGGTTAGAGAACACGACGGCACGCTCCGCAAAGCCGACTGGGAAGAGAGGAATCGGATTCTTCAGGTTTACTTCCCACAGAAGGGACGCATGTACAGTACGCCCACAATGTTCATGGAAGAAAGTCTCGAGGTTTGTTAATCAACGCGATTCGTCATCCCTTTACTGAAATATCTCACTGGTGCAGAGTTTATTAGCTGAAGGCAAGTACTGCTACATCTTAGACAGGGCTTGCGTCCAGTTCGAACCTGATGACCCCAATTATATCCGGGTAAGAAGCGAAGCAACCTTCTCGCAGCATCCTCATTGGTCGTCGTTCAACAGGTCACCCAGAGGACGTACGAGAGCATCAACTCAAGTCACGACTTTGACGAGCTTCGTTCAACGAGACATTTTGGACCAATGGCGTTCTATTTTGGACTCAACAAACAGCTGGACAATCTGCTGACTGACTGTCTCCAGAGAGATCTGTGCGTCACCTGTTTACGCTAATGACCTTATTATTTTATTTCTACTTCAGCCTGAAGGATGCCGCTGATCTTGTACACCTTCATCTCCTTCTTCATCCGGAGACAAAATCCTCCGCTGAATCAGTCGACCTGAACGATGCACTTGCCACCGTCAAGGTGCGAGGATTGTGAACTTTGACCTTGTGATTGACCATTTTCTTGTTTGCAGTTTTATATCCAACATGAAGCTAAGAATTCTGGAGCGTTGGAACGCTCGCTACAAGGTCTCGTTGAACGGACGCAAGCGAAGGAGAGTTCTGCCGCGGGGGCCAGCTAATACGACTGTGAATTAAACGGCTTCTTGTACTCGTGTGTTGAATTGTTCTGAATTTCAACTATTGTACGACATCTTGTTCACTGTCTATTTGTAATTAGTTTTGTAAAACAGGTATTTTTTGTGGTCCACGTTTCATCACAAAAGAACTCGTCCAAAAGCACAGCACAAAAGATGAATTTCAATCAAGCATCATTTGCATGAGTTAGAGATGCTATTCATCTGCATATCTTCAATTTACAAAGCGTATTTATTGTGTGAAAGAAGAGACATGTATATAATATCTTAATAGTCTCGATTGTATTTGTTGATGCACTAGAATTGATGCTTTTAATACTGTTGTAACCAAGACTAGTCAATGCGAGTGAATCAGCAGAAAGTTTGAAAGTGACCCACGAGTGTTATGCAATGAATCAAGCGTGTCCTTCAAATGAGCTGATTCGCAAGATGTTGCTCAGAGCAACCATGTGAAAAACTTTCCTTCATGCCCAAGCGTGAAAAAAAGGATGAATGACGCCTCTTGCTGTACTGCCGGGGAATGCATGCTGGTTTCCACTTTTGAGATAACGGTAGAATTTATCGCTTTGAATTGATCAGTACTAATACTTGAAAATTTAGATTTATTGAGATACACATGAACACAATAACAAAAGAATATATCTGAACAGATAAAAATATAAATGCATTTTTAACTAAAATAAATAATTAACAAATGGAAGAAAATTAACAAAAAATATCAGCTGATTGAGACAGATCCGTGATTCTTTTGATACTCTCTATATTCGGCCATTTTGAAACAGGAAATCTCCGTTTCATGAACTGAAAACAAAGAGAAGTAGATGAAAGTATGAAGTCGATAAAGTAAATAACGTACCAATTCCTTGTTCTTTTAATGATTTTCCTAGAACGAGGAGAAGTTTATCGTCATCAGATGTGTTGATCAAAGGATCGCTGGTCTGAAAAACAAAAGTTCAAAAGAGGAAGCGATTAAGTTAGTACGAACTCACTTTGGCTCCAAACGCTTGGTGTTCAATTTTCATTGCATCTAAAATAAACAAATATAAATATACATTCAATTTTGTTCTCATATTTGGCCAAAATCCAAAGAGAATCATGATGAGCCATTTTGTCCCAGGTGGAAATTTCAAAACGAAAAGCATTTAGCGATAAAAAAAAAAGAAAAGACATCTGACCAAAAGAGAACTTTCTGAACGGAGGAGGAAGATCGCTTCGCTTGGAGAGCTCTGCAAGATGAATGAGAACAATTCAACGTCAGCTTTAAAAATGTCGTCCTACCTTCCAGAACTTTCTCCATGAAATCCTGAGCACTGAGATTGAGGTCAACGCCCTTGAAGACGGCATTCTTCACATTGCGGTGAGGGAAAGACCGGATGAGGCGTAGGGTCACTGTGTTCTCGGTCATCTGGGGAGAACGCAGTGATTATGCTGCACTGTTTCAGACATCAAAATTGCTCAAAACATAAGAATGAAGAAATTACGCATCTCCCACACAAAGTGGAAAGCAATTTCTGACCACAAGTCACTTGTGCCAGGTGTACGCCAACTGCGAAAAGGAATTTTATATTTTCCGCTTGAGACTGTTAGATGTTTCCCGTGAACACAGCAAGTAATGCGATACAAACATCTCTGAATTCATGAGCTACGATAACTCTTTATACGCTGCTGAGTTGCAGAAAAGGAATGCTGCCGCTCAAGGTGAGAAGGACCCCTTAGATAGAGAGCAGAACAGCTCTGACTCTGCTCAGCAAATCCACATGCCGAGTGATCCCACGCAGCCAAGTATTCCCTCGTTCCTAGGAAACCTTTTTTGTTTGTCCCTAAGCAGGTGAGCCATGTCGTGAATAGAATCCTTGAGTTAAATTTTGATCTTGTGGTCAACATTGGCTGATTTAGCCGCGGCTGAGTGAAGACGTCCATTGATTGGCTACTGTGACATAATACCATTTTCAATTGATTGCTTTTTTTCCTTTGATTTTATTTTCAATTAATTAATTAATTAATTAATTAATTAGTGTATCCGTGTTTATTCTTCGTCTACCGGATCTTTGTTACATTTGGATTTCTGCTTATTAATGCAGATTATGTTATAATTGGACTATATTCTCTTGAATGATGCATCTGTATTTTGTTGTTAAGTTTTTTTTATTTTCTAGTTTAGCACAGGTAACTGATGCTCACAAGAAGCTCTTGGCAACCGAATTCGGAATCTTCCACAAAAAAACCCGTCAAGCGAGAATCCTATGAAGCAATTAAGGAAGGTAAGGCTAAACACGGGTGGTGTAGCCAGGGTTTGTTCAGCCGAGTGGATAATTGATATCAGTTAAATTATTATTGGCGATTTAGAACAACACAAATACTTTTACTGCATTTCTTATTCACTGTTATTTCTGTCTCTTGCAAAAGGCTTCTCTATGAATAATTTTGTTCCTCTCTGTTTATGACAGATCCGAGAGAGGTCGCTCATTTGACAGAAGAACTGATGCTCACAAGGAGCTGCTGGCAACCGAATTCGGAATCTTCCACAAAAAAACCGGTCGAGCGAGAATCCTATGAAGCAATTAAGAAAGGTAAGGCTAAATAATTCTTATTCACTGTTATTTCTCTCTCTTGCAAAAGGCTTCTCTATGAATAATTTTGTTCCTCTCTGTTTATGACAGATCCGAGAGAGGTCGCTCATTTGACAGAAGAACTGATGCTCACAAGGAGCTGCTGGCAACCGAATTCGGAATCTTCCACAAAGAAACCCGTCGAGCGAGAATCCTATGAAGCAATTAAGAAAGGTAAGGCTAAACACGGGTGGTGTAGCCAGGGTTTGTTCAGCCGAGTGGATAATTGATATCAGATAAATTATTATTGGCGATTTAGAACAGCACAAATACTTTTACTGCAATTCTTATTCACTGTTATTTCTGTCTCTTGCAAAAGGCTTCTCTATGAATAATTTTGTTCCTCTCTGTTTATGACAGATCCGAGAGAGGTCGCTCATTTGACAGAAGAACTGATGCTCACAAGGAGCTGCTGGCAACCGAATTCGGAATCTTCCACAAAGAAACCCGTCGAGCGAGAATCCTATGAAGCAATTAAGAAAGGTAAGGCTAAACACGGGTGGTGTAGCCAGGGTTTGTTCAGCCGAGTGGATAATTAATATCAGATAAATTATTATTGGCGATTTAGAACAGCACAAATACTTTTACTGCAATTCTTATTCACTGTTATTTCTCTCTCTTGCAAAAGGCTTCTCTATGAATAATTTTGTTCCTCTCTGTTTATGACAGATCCGAGAGAGGTCGCTCATTTGACAGAAGAACTGATGCTCACAAGGAGCTGCTGGCAACCAAATTCGGAATCTTCCACAAAGAAACCCATCGAGTGAGAATCCTATGAAGCAATTAAGGAAGGTAAGGCTAAATAAGGGTGGTGTAGCCAGGGTTTGTTCAGCCGAGTGGATAATTGATATCAGATAAATTATTATTGGCGATTTAGAACAGCACAAATACTTTTACTGCAATTCTTATTCACTGTTATTTCTCTCTCTTGCAAAAGGCTTCTCTATGAATAATTTTGTTCCTCTCTGTTTATGACAGATCCGAGAGAGGTCGCTCATTTGACGTCCAAACTGATGCTCACAAGAAGCTGCTGGCAAACAAATTCGGAATATTCCACAAAGAAACCCGTCAAGCGAGAATCCTATGAAGCAAGCATTAAAGGCTGAAACTGTTATTTCTCTCTCTTGCAAAAGGCTTCTCTATGAATAATTTTGTTCCTCTCTGTTTATGACAGATCCGAGAGAGGTCGCTCATTTGACAGAAGAACTGATGCTCACAAGGAGCTGCTGGCAACCGAATTCGGAATCTTCCACAAAAAAACCGGTCGAGCGAGAATCCTATGAAGCAATTAAGAAAGGTAAGGCTAAACAATTCTTATTCACTGTTATTTCTCTCTCTTGCAAAAGGCTTCTCTATGAATAATTTTGTTCCTCTCTGTTTATGACAGATCCGAGAGAGGTCGCTCATTTGACAGAAGAACTGATGCTCACAAGGAGCTGCTGGCAACCGAATTCGGAATCTTCCACAAAAAAACCGGTCGAGCGAGAATCCTATGAAGCAATTAAGAAAGGTAAGGCTAAACAATTCTTATTCACTGTTATTTCTCTCTCTTGCAAAAGGCTTCTCTATGAATAATTTTGTTCCTCTCTGTTTATGACAGATCCGAGAGAGGTCGCTCATTTGACAGAAGAACTGATGCTCACAAAGAGCTGCTGGCAACCGAATTCGGAATGTTCCACAAAAAAACCTGTCGCGTAAGAAGCCTGTGAAGCAATTAAGGAAGGTAAGGCTAAACACGGGTGGTGTAGCCAGGGTTTGTTCAGCCGAGTGGATAATTGATATCAAATAAATTATTATTGGCGATTTAGAACAGCACAAATACTTTTACTGCAATTCTTATTCACTGTTATTTCTCTCTCTTGCAAAAGGCTTCTCTATGAATAATTTTGTTCCTCTCTGTTTATGACAGATCCGAGAGAGGTCGCTCATTTGACAGAAGAACTGATGCTCACAAGGAGCTGCTGGCAACCAAATTCGGAATCTTCCACAAAGAAACCCATCGAGTGAGAATCCTATGAAGCAATTAAGAAAGGTAAGGCTAAATAAGGGTGGTGTAGCCAGGGTTTGTTCAGCCGAGTGGATAATTGATATCAGATAAATTATTATTGGCGATTTAGAACAGCACAAATACTTTTACTGCAATTCTTATTCACTGTTATTTCTCTCTCTTGCAAAAGGCTTCTCTATGAATAATTTTGTTCCTCTCTGTTTATGACAGATCCGAGAGAGGTCGCTCATTTGACGTCCAAACTGATGCTCACAAGAAGCTGCTGGCAAACAAATTCGGAATATTCCACAAAGAAACCCGTCAAGCGAGAATCCTATGAAGCAAGCATTAAAGGCTGAAACACCCTTGAAGATGGTCGACTATCGATAGCTGAGGCGATCATTGAGGTGTGACCCACAGTTGGCATACACTCTACCTATCCATCTCCAGAATTAAAAAAAGCTTAAAACGTAAATTCCTTTCTAATATTGAGTCCTAACTTCTCACCTTCTATCCTCCTCTCCTACCTCCCAACTTTCTTTTTCTCTTCCTTCTCCTCCCCATCTCTGTCTGGGTTTTTTTTATATCATCCATTCATTTTTTCTATACTATAATTTGATTTGTTTGGCATTCTTATTTATAACCACATTAAGTGAATTACAACTGTAATTGTATATAAATGAGGGCCCATACTCCATCTGGGGTCTGTCCTTATTGGCTAATTTATATTTAATTTTTTGTAAAAATTTGTATCTACTTAATAATCTTTTGGTGCCAATAAACTCCTTTTGACTTTTTTACTATTTTCATACTGCTGAGGCCATTCAGCCGCAGGGAGTCCTCCACTGGACGGTGCAGCGAGTAACAATGGTCACGGTAAACACCATGAAGGTATGCAGAGGGGCTGTTTCAGCAAAATTCTGGGCTTGGCCTGGGCTACCACAGCATTCCTGAAATCGTGCTCATAGCTTGGAAGGCCACAAAAGTTATCGGGTCAACAAGATCCTGTTTTTTCCCTTTTTGTTTTTTCCCTCCTGTTTTTGTTTTTTTTTTTTTTACTCCTCTTCTCCCTAGCTCAGCCTTCAGCTCAGCAACAGTCATTTTTCCGTAGTTGGAAGGCATGATGACCGATATTATGAGATATTTCACGAAAAGTACAAAGTCAGCGCAACGTGCAGAGAGCAACAACAGCGAAAGAACGCTAGGTCTGCTATGGTACACGCTCATCACAACGCATCCCAGACTAGCCAGAGTCCCTAATTGTTCATCTACACCTTCGTTTTGTTAACTATATTTCATTGAACTTCGTGCTTATTTGATTCGAATCATCTCATGCCTCGGGATACCAGAGCAATAACTGAACTGTCTGAGTGACGAACTAAATGAGAGCGTGCTATTCACCCCTGATGAGGTACAGACAATTGTTAAAAAGGTGGTTGGAGCTGCAATGAAAGAGTATGAAAATGCTTATCACGCAAAGAAATGGATGAGAAATGGCGGCCAGGAACATACTTCTGGTGCATACCCTTATTGCAAATGCCCAGATGGCTGGAGTAATTCTTAACTTTACCGTTGGTGAATTCGTGGAGGCCCGAGAAGTGAAAGGGCAAATGCTGATATCAGTGTGAAAGCACAAAACACAAGCAGTGTTTTCTCTGCAGCCTGTTCTCTCCAAGGCGGAGGAGGAGGGAAACTTTGTTTGACCAATTACAAATAATGTTGAATGTATTCTTGTGAATAACCAGACATAAGCAAGAAAAGGACGGCTTTGCGGACAAAATTAGTGGCAGAAATTGACCCAGCAGCGTCTGTAATAGAACATGCTGCTTGGAAACCTTGATGTGCCACTTAAGGAACTTCATGAAAACATTGACGATACATCTGCCTTGCCCTGGATCTTATCTACCTGTAAGTTTATAACATTTATATTTCCATGAGTATTTCTGCCATCGACATGGCCTGCTCCAGGACATGGATGCCCTAAACAAGGGACACTGCGTCTACCTTGACAATTCCTATTCGTCACCCACACTATTTGATGACTTGGCTGCTCTCGACACTTCTTCTGCTCGACACTTACTTTGAGGCTAAATCGTGCTGAGGTGCCTCAAATGCATTGAAGATGAGGCTAGCCAAAGGTGACACTGTGCTTCGACAGCGAGAGAACTTGTTGGCGCTAAAGTGGCAAGATAAAAGAGATGTTGCTGTGCTCTCAACAATCTACAATCCACACTGCTGTGATGTTGGAAGAAATCATCCATGGAACAGCTTCTCTGAATCGCACCAAACTCCTCCAGGTATGCTTTCCAGTCTCATTGTACATTCTTTACTATTGTCATTATAATTTAATTAAAAGGTCTCAATGGATGGACCTAATGTGAATCTGAAGTTTGAGAAGCTGTTCAGAGAGGACTGCATAACCAACCACCAGACAAGCTTCCTTGAGATTGGGACATGCAATCAGCATATCGTTCATATCCATAAGGTTATATTTATTTTAGAGTCTAAATACATTTCTCAACATAAACTGTGTGACCAAATGCCATTGAAAGGATTCCTGTGTGTCCTTCATGACTGCAAAGAAAGGCAAAGAGATGAACTGCTAGCATATATTAGGTGTTTTCATAGAATCCTCTCTGGTGATCAGCCAGAAGAAGAGTGTTACAAAGAACTCCTAGAAGAATCATCTGAAGATGATGATGATCTACAACTAGGCTGCCTGTTCTGTTGTTTTTCATAGAATAAATTAAGGTTACAATTAATGTTGCTTTTAACAACTCATTTCGTCGCTTCGTGTTTTACCCTCGGTTTTGTAGTGCCAGTGGTATGTTTTGCATTTAACCATGTTAAATCTTTTAATGAAATTCTTAGACATGCTATTTTTAACTTCCAGAAGCAGATTTTAAAAAATTTAAACTCAAGCAATAGTCTCAAAATATAGTCAATCTATAGTCACGACCATTCGAGACTATAGTCAATCGCCACAGGGCGAAAGGGCTAAGCGACCGATATCCGGTTTCATTTTATCAAAGCGTCTCTCTCAGTCTTCCGTGTGTTTACAGCAAGTTTTTTTCTTCAAAATTAACGTCCTTCTCCAATATGGATTGCGATCAGCAGTCAAAATATTCTACCATTAAAGGAATTGAAGGATTTACTCAAGACAGCAGAATAGTTTCTGAAAAGAAACAAGCGGTGAGTTTGACAAACTTCAACCCGTCATATATTGACATATCCACACACTCGGTCTGAGATAAGTTGTTTCATTTTATGTATTCCGAAACGGTTTTGATCTCTGGCCTGGCTGTGATCCCGTCATTACGTGGTGTTTCCTAGCAGTCTCATTTAGGGAGCTAATCCAACCCCTTTTGTAGTATTTTGGATATTAAACTGTAGCAGCAGTATACTTGTCCGCATTTGGGACGCCCTTACCCAATTGCGACAGTTCAACTTTGAGTGAATAGACAGCTTTATAATTAGTTTAATTACGTTCAGTTCTTGTAAACCATTTTTACAAGGTCATAGAAATTGGGCGGTGTTTTATTTCTACATACTTTGTTTCTTTGGGTTTCTTTGTTTTGATATTTATACATGTAAAGCAGGGTTGGTGGTCAGTTTATTTGTGAGTATGCCAGAAGTGTGCATGAGTTTAGGGTTGGCTGTTTTTGAAAGGAAGTTATCAATGAGAGATGCGCTCTGTGTAGAGAATCGAGTAGGAAATGGTAACAGAAAAGGAATTCTCAAGTTCGCGACATATCATGTCGTGTCGACAACACATCAATCAAAGACACAATGCTCCAAGGTCATACTCATTCGAAAGTGAGAAAGGCTGTTTCACCGCAACCGCCGACAGCTCAGATCGCGTGACGCTGCAGACAAAGCATTTCCACCCATTGAGATGCCCGTTGACTCGGAGCCTGACGAGCCACCAACCGCAATCGTCCACAATAGCCACCTGTACATGAGCAAGCACAGACAAGAAGCAGTCAGATCCCACGAGCCCCGAAGCGACTCGACCTCTAGTTCTCTTTAAGTTTTCATGCATATATGTTTTCAATCATATTCTACATTGTGTCTTGCATTTCAGTTTGTATTCTGCATGTGTTTTGCATCTTGTCTATTATGCATTCTCAAAAGGGAGGTGTCATATTATTGTCATAATTTACCCTGTGTTGTTGTCGCGCGTTCGCAGTAATAAAATCATCATATCAGAGAACGGACAGGGTGTTTTTTCTTTGAACACTTCAACAACAGCAGGTGTTGTATTCTTTTACAGAAATGAAGCCATCTGGGCCTCAGGAGTCTTCTGCTGAGGTTTGGATAAGCAGCATCAACACCCATGGATAAAATGCTTCGAGCAAATAATAAATAATAAATACACCCCACAAATGCATCCTCTGCAGGTTTGCTTACTGTGAGAGTGACAGTTACCCCTTATGCAGTTCTTAACTGCCATTTTTCCATGTCAACTTATGTATAACGTGAAAAGAGCGAAAAGTGAACCGCATGTATCGAGCACCACACGTTAACTGATGCCATCTTCGTTTGTGGAATGTCCCAACAAAACTGCGTCTGCTCTTTAACTCTGCTCTGCACATGCGCGGGTTTTACTTGCGGGTTATTGACGTTTACTCTATTTCTCTTATGATCTTGAAAGTTTCTGTTGTGTTTTTTTCAAATATCTGAATTCATGGTACTTAAGAGAGTGATTCGAAAGTCTAAACCTCAATGTAAACAGAATTACCGTAATGTCTTGGATATACGCGCAGTGCGCTAAGGCAGAGGCTGGGAGCATGTCAGTTTCACTTTACCGTTTCTTTGTAAACCCGAGATATACGCGTCAGCTTTTTTTCTAGCGAGCAATATATATTTTTTCCTTCAAAATCGTGAGCAAACTTTGCATATGAAATCTATCTATTTCTCAGCTTCATATTGTAAACAAAACCAACCATTTCAATCAATTGGTTAGAGATAAATGTACACTGAAAATTGTGCTCCAAGCGTGTCTCATTTCTCGTGAGCTCGTGAACAGTGTTGCCTGTTCACCAAAAACGTACAATAATTCCACGGGAATCGCCTTCCAGCACCCAGGATAGCTATTCTTGTGAAGGCCATGGTTCGTTTTCGTGGGAATTACATGAATTGCTATCATGGATATGAACTAATTCCCCCCTCACTTGTTTCTATTCGATCATGGAATCAGCACGCAAGAGTTATTCCTACAAACTGAAAGTCTGAAAAACTGACGCAAAAGTGGATCGTTTTCTAAATCTCACAACCCACATGCTCGCTTTGCGTGAGTATCGTCTATAAGAAAAGTGCCTTTTCCATTTTTTCATAAGAAAAA
>KB293638.1:213637-224755 GCA_000328365.1 Capitella teleta | reverse complement strand
TGAGAAAAATCTGCCAAAAGTCATTCTTTCATCTCCACATGATTCGTAAGATCCGAAATTTCATTACTGAAGACGCCGCTCGACAACTTGTTCACGCCAATGTTATGAGCTACATTGACTATTGTAACGCTTTGCTAGTAGGATCTCCATCTTACCTGATCGACAGACTGCAGCACATACAGAACTGTGCAGCCCGCCTAGTGAAATGTGCAGATAGACACTCGCCATCCCTCCCTCTGCTAAAAGAACTACATTGGCTACCCATTAAGTTTCGAATAATGTTCAAAATTAATGTCATTACTTTTAAAGCCCTGCGTGGCTTAGCACCACCATATATCTGCTCCCTCATCAATGTTTATACACCTGCTCGCTCCCTTCGATCATCAAACTTCACATTGCTGTCTGTACCTAAATTTCATCTTCAATCATATGGCTACCGAACATTCGCCCATCAAGCACCCATCCTTTGGAACCGATTACCTTCCAACCTACAGAACCAGCAATCGCTTGATGCTTTTAAAGCCCAACTTAAGACTTATTATTTTAACATTGCATTTTCTAGTATTTAATGATTTTCCTTTTTACCTCTGTTTGTACAGCGCATTTGAATGTTCTTTGATATTGCTGAAAATGCGTTTTAAATGTAATAAATGAAATGAAATGAAATAAGATATCGGAAACATGGATGAGACCCCAACATGGCTAGAAATGCCCGGCAGCAGAACGATGAATTTTCATGGCGCCAAGAGTGAGTGTGTGTGGCGTCCAATGGACACCAAAAGAAGCGTTTTACCTCCATTCTTGGCCGAAGGCATCAAAGTCCCGCCCTTCGTTCTTCTCCCAGGCATGCGCCCACCTCCTTCTGACAGCGTGCCAGCCAGCCTCCTCATCCATATGTTTCACTGGTTCCCTGGTCATATATATAATGAAACAGGCACACACCAATGACAGGCGGTATCTCATTGGATGCTATTTATAGTAACATTTAGTCAACTGATCGTATTCAGCAAATACTGTGAATTCATTTTCACTCGCCTCGACTTGTGAGCCATCTTGGAAATTCCAAGTGACGTCATGTGAAATCAAGTGAGATGAATGTACCAAAATAGGGGTGAGTGTTCATCGGTATGTGCCGGTGCTTCTTTTCAGTGAAATCCATGTGTGGTACCGACAAAAGTTCAGGCCTTCGATTATGGCAATTCTAAGAGAGCTGTTTTTCACCCTCCTAAATTTGCTTAGGCGAGTGAAAATTAAAGTTGCTAAAAAATAGCCTCAGATTTCTTAGTCTCTCAAGTTGTAGATACAATATGATGAGTATTGATCCATGGTGCTGTTCACGATCACGAGTTTTAATTAAATAAAGATAAATTAAACAAAATATTTTCTCTTGTTTAATTTTCAAAAAGGGAACAAACATAAATGCATAATACAGTGAAATTATCTTATATGAGTGTGCTTAAACTTAAATTTAATCAGAAAGATCTTCAATCTTGTATTTCATTTCCATATTTTGGTCTTTCAAAACCGTTTGTTTTGTTCTTGTGTTACTAATGTTATGATTTGCAATCAATTTCATAACGTACTGGTTCCGGTTTGTAGCATTCATAACGCACACTTTTGGGGCGAGCGATTCCTAAAAGCTTTGGCAAGCAACATTTGGCTCTTCTAAAATCAATTTTGAGCGATTGGCGAGCGAGAGCGATCGCTTGCCCCAAAATCGAAGGCCTGAAAGTTGGAGCAATGCCAATGATTCTTGCGCTTATAAGAAATTTGCCTTGTTGTGAAATTGAGTGAAAACCTCTGGTGAATCTAGGCAAAACAACTTGCTCAAAACTGAGATTGCTGAAAAGGCCTCAAGCTAATTTTGTGCCTCAACAGTTAATGGGAGAAATCGAGCACTGAGCCTGCTGCTATAAATATCTTGGTGCTAGTGTCGCGTGTACATGGAGTATCAATATCTCCTTTGAAAAAGGTCGGGTGTACGTTTAATTAAGAATGTGCCTATAACCAAGACAATACGATGTTAATGTCACATTACCACTATTAGTATTACAGAATATATGTCCTTTATCTTTTGCAACGAGTGAATGACCATTCAGGTCAGCTGACATACTACAGCAAGACCAAAGGGGTACGCAGATCTCGCCCGATATATTCTGTGCTACATTTAATCTCGTTTGAAGACTCCTATTGCTATCATCCCCACAGATTATGGCTACAGAATGCAGCTACATTCAGGTATGGGGCTTTCTGAATGTCTAATAATAATTAATTTTATCAATATAGAGGCTTGGATTGAGTATACTGTTTGAGGAATCATCGCTAATCCCACTCTTGGATAATCTCGTTCCAAGTCTCTATATTGATAATTAGATCCCCACAGATTATGACTACATGTTGCACAGATAAATCGGCGAGGTCTGAGACCCCAATATCTCGCTGTAGACGTAGTATCATAGACATACTCATAGTATGTCAGCCAGACTATATGTACTATATGTACTATATAATGTAGTTAACTCTTGATTTGCTCCCCAAGAACTGCTCCGCTACCCCTGGGTTGCTGGATTCTGTAGCCATGATCTGTGGAGACGATAGGAGTCTTGGAATGAGATTAACCCCTGAATAACTAACTCTAGTAGGTCAAGTTAGTAAACAATATGACTCTATTATCGCTCGAATATCGATCTGTAAACAGGTGAAGCGAAATTCTCTCGAACTTTGATTACGATGCTTACGAAGCAGGAAAGTGAAATATATCAGTGAATCGTTCTCTTACCTTTCATCTGAAAAAGTATTCAGATTATAGAAACAGAAAGAAACTTATTAATAATTTAATTTCGCTTTTTTGAGCTTTCAATCTTGGACGCGTGACGCTATTCTTCTTGTGTTTGTGAAGTTATGACAACGAAGAAAAAATTATTGAGCGGAGGGACACTATTCTTCTTGCGTTTGTAAAAGGTGCGTTATGAGGACTTATGACTCCTATCTCCACCATGGCGTGGTCACGGACATTGGTTTTCATGTATGATCATGTATGTTACATCATTCAATCATCAAAAATAAGCACCAACAAACCCCTACAGGTGCCCTGAGTAGATATAACCCTTTTCAATCATATTAAACCAGTGTACAACATCACAGGATTCAGTTTGTACACTTGACAAAATCCCTATCACGGTATCACCCACCAACACGAACATGAGTTTTCATGTATATTACACGATTCAATCAATCTGAAACTAGCATCAATACAATTCTTTCAGTGCCCTGAGTTGATATATACCCCATTCAATCATATGAAACTAGTATAGAATATCCCAGGATCCAGTTTGTACTCTTGAAAATCCCTATCTCCCACCATAGTGTGGTCACGGACATGGGTTTTACATTACATGATCCTATCAATGATGGTACATTACATGATCCTATCAATCCAAAACTAGCCTTAATGCAATCCTTCCAGTGCCCTGAGTAGATAAATATTCATCTAATCATTCTGATCAAATTCTTCATCAATTCTATGTTCATTAAAATTTTATCCATAATTTATACAATTTTATCTACTGTAAATACCCTTTCATTGAATAGAAAAATAAATAAAGAAATAAATAAAATTTGCAATCAGAACGCAAGTACTAATAGTAGAGTACTGACTGAAATAGCATTTCAGCCTATCATAGATGGGATCTATGCTGGCCTGGGTCCCTGATCAGGGAATAGGGGCAAGCAATGTTCGGCCCTGACAACCACAGTAACTGTTCTCTTATAACAGCTGTACATGAATTCTGTTCAAAGTGTGTAAAGTGCGTTATGATCGCGAATTATCCCTCGCGAACAACTTCGTAATTATTCCCTTGCTTCAGGATGCCATTGAAATGCAATGGATAATCTCAATTGACACATTACTATACGCATACTTACATTGGCGAACATAATACTTAGCGTTTCTATATCCTTGCTATATTACAGATATTCATTTTGGCGAAACTCTAGTTAGAACAGTAAAACTCCCCAAAAAAACAATTTACTTCTGTGATCCTTATACACTTATGAAAATTTGTGATATTGAATTTGTAGGTTTTTTTCATTCACCAAATTAATCCCTCCCCAATATCCGTACTTCAGCCAACTTCAGATATGAGCAGAATCTAAGTTAAAAATCATAAAATACCAATTGTATAGAAATACTTTTTTTATTTTTCCAATTTCTTGATTTGAACAACTTCACATTCAAATATTGAATATCATTCTCATCATTCATTTTGATAATAAACGGAAGGGGAGAAATTCTGCCAAAAGCTCAGGATGAAAATGCAAACATACACGCGCACTGCTAGACAACTTCTAAGTCGGAATATAAGGACAAGAGCAGAATATTCTGCACCGATCATTTTGGTTTTATATTGAAATTGAAGACTAAAGAAAAATAAAGGAAAAAAAATAAAAGAGATCAGAATACCTCATTCATCCAAAACAACTCACTCATGCAACAAAAAAAAAAAAAAAAAAAAAAAAAATAGAACAAATGAAAAATGATCGTACTAGAACTGCATCAATTCACCAGGAGAGAGAATTAAAATTAATTTCCGCTTATAAACACACACGCACACAGGCAACGTATATTGTGACAATCTTAAAAAGCCTTCCTGCTGTTTTGATGCTACTTGATGAAGAGTTTTTGACACCAAACCTAACTAAGTCATTACAAAATAAAAGTACAATTAAACAGCGATTACAATTCATCCTTCTTCTGAGCCTCCTCTTCTTCCTCCTCCTCATCCTCCTCAAAGTCTTCCTCTTCAGCTGGGCCAGCACCATCCTTACCACCGGATTCGAGGAACTTGGTGAATCCTTCGAGGGTCCTCTCACCGTTGTAATCAATAACCTAAAAACCGTGAACTGTCAGCAAAAGCAAACCTCCAAAACCACCCACCTCTTCGGAATCCTTGGGGAAGAACTTGATGGTAGGGAAGGACTGGACCTTCACATCCTCCAACTCGTTGGCGGTGGAATCCATCTTGGCGATGACAACCTCGTCGTTATCCTTGAATTTCTCTCCCAGCTCCTCCCAGATGGGAGCCAGCTGTTTGCAGTGCCCGCACCATGGGGCATAGAACTCGACCAGAACGCCCTTGGTCTTGTCCTTAGCAACCTCGTTGAAGTTCTTTCCAACCAGGGTCTTAACGGGAGTGGCATCCCAATCCTCTGGGACATCCTCGCTCATCAGATGAGGCTATGAGGCGCACACGAGATTAAAGAAATTTTTAAGAAAAGGCGGTCTGTGAAATACCTTCACGGTGCCAGCCCTGACATCGGTAACAAATTTCTTGATGGATTCGGCATCAAGGGCGTCGGTCTCTGGCTTGTACTTGGTCATCTCATCTCCGAGGGTGATGTAACGAACAGCGGGGCAGACATCTGGGCTGAGGCCAAAGAACTCTAGGATTCGCAGGTTGTCTTCATCATCAATGTCAATGTAGATGAACAGCACCTGCGTTCAGACAAGGATTAAAGGCAATCATCAAGTATGACAAACTAAGCATCTCATTTGGCTGAGACAAGGGATTCCCATCCTACGTTTTAATAAATCTCTTTAAGCTCTTTTCCATAAACACAAGTACCCGGCATAGGAGCAGAAAGGGGGAAGAGAAAAATATCCTCGGGAAGGAGAGCAGAAATGAAATAAAAAAACTTTAATTCCAAATACCCGTGAATATCTGGGATAACATTTTTTTTTTTACATTTTGTTTCAAATACTTTACCTGTCTAACCTTTTCCTTAACACGAATCAAAATCACACAATTGAGGATTCATTCAGAATAATATCAGGCTGAATCTCACCTTTCCTTTGAATTCAGGGGCGACCTTTTTGTACTCATCCATCTTAGCCTGGAAGTCATCAGAAGTCTTGGAAATAAAGAAGAGAAGATGGTTCTTGGCATCACCACCGAAGATCTTAGGGGCAGCCTGCAAGCGAAACAGAAAGTCAAACATGAAAAATAGAGAGATTCCCTGTCGACACCGACCTCCTGGGTGAATTCGATGACTGTGGGGAGCTGGTTGGCTCCGATGAACTCCTTGATGTTGGCCTCAGTGAGGTCGGCAGTGAGGTCGTTGCGACCCTCGTCGAACTTCTTGAAGAGCACGACAGCCTCACCCTCGACCTTGTTGTCAGTGAAGACGTCTTCAGCCTCAGTGATGGCGAATGGCACATCGTCGTACTGGGAAGCCACTGCGAGGAAGGCCTTGGCGGCATCCGTGCTCTGGTCCTTGAAGAAACCAACAATGACAACGTCGTCCTTCTCGATCAAAGCCTTGGCTTCATCAACGGTCGCTACGGTGACAGCAGGGGGTCCGGTCTTCTTTTTCATCCAGTTGATGAAGTCGTCAGCCTTGCGGCCAGCGGAGTAGTCAATGGGGTTGCCGTTGCGGAAGAACTTGATGGTGGGGTAGCCACGCACGCTGAACTTGGTGGCCAGCTTAGTCTCCACGGTCGCGTCCACTTTGCCCAACTTCAGAGTGGATCCCTCATCGTTCAACTTCTTGGCAGCGGTGGCGTACTCAGGAGCGAGGGCCTTGCAGTGGCCGCACCACGGGGCATCTGTGGAGAATTATTAATGAGGCTCAATATTAACATACAGCTATTTAACTTCTAATGAGCATACATAGGAGCATCCATTGATTACGTAATTGACGACATGCTCAGCTGCACGAATAGCAGCATATGGAAAGAAGTCTCAGGGCGGCCGTGGCAACGGAGCGTAACAAGGCAGAGTAACCAGTGGAGCGACTTGGTGACAAGAGGGGAAAAATTATTAAAAAATAATGAGTGAATAAAAGGCACAACCCACGTAGGTGAACAGTGTGCGTGTTTGCAGATCATCGATCGATTTCAAGGAAATAGCACAATGCCACGTGGAGAGAAATTTGATCAAACCAATCACAAATACGCAACAGGCATCTTGAAATCAATTATTTTGAGGAGCACATAAAAACATTTCAATTAGTCGCTTCGGGACGTGTTGGATATCGATTTTTTTGGCAACATGCACACGCTGACAGAAGAGGTCATCAAACGCAGGCTACCAGCCAAAAATAAAAAATAAAAAATAAAAAAAAACGTAAAGCGGCAAGACGTGGCGACAACGACGTTATCAGCACCCAGGTGTTGTTTCTTATCAGCGAGCATCCACGGAGTGATCTGTCGTGAAAGACAAGATAGGAATCGCCACCCTGCTTTCGCATTAATGTCGTCTGCCCAATAAGAACAAGCAAGCAGCTGCATTGATCTGCATTGATGAAACGTGGCGTAATCGGAATGATATTCAGAGAATATTTATGGAAAGAAAACACGAATTCCATTCTACTTTGACAATCGATTCGCGAGATGCGACTCGCCGGTTGGAGCAACAGCTGCGCGTGAGTGAACGTAAGACGCTCCCAAGGGGAAAAGGGAAAAGTTCACTGGAGCATCTCGACATAGGTATGGAGATGAAGAACAGCATCTCAATTATGACGTCACAGGGAGTGATGACGATGCATTAAGAAGATTGCAATCGGATCAAGCCAAGGTTCAAGTACTGCCTCTAGCAACCAAGTGTGCACACGGCGTACATGACCACGTGACACGTGTACACCTGTGAGTAGTACGAGAACATACAAAACAACAACACCACATTAAGAGATATTTCTACAATCGAAACAGAGTGAATTCCAGTGGAATTCACATCTCAATAAAACCTCATTCAGACAGGATTACGTAACATATTTTGCGCGCCAGCCACATAAACCGTCGACGATAATTATGCGATCCACGTCGACAAGTCGAACCAGGATGGCACAGTTTTAATTACCCAACCAATTATGCTAATTGCAGGCAAGTGCGTTAATTGCACTATACCACAGCAAACAACACAAACAGCTCGGTGGAAGCAGGCCTCGGGGAGAGACAGCTGCCTGGGTCGAAAGTCATTCGATGACACTTTTAAGTGTGATGAGTTTGCCCACGGATTAACGTTTAATTAATATTCATGATCTCATTTTGTTTAATCAAGCATTCATAGAAGAACGGTGAGTGATACACATTGCGATTACGGTGGCATTTGTGTGCTCAACATGTGAGCAATGTACTCGCTACTTTCAAAGAAATTATGGCATCAATTTAGCATCAATAAGGATTAAAAATAATCAATCAATAAATAAAAGGTAATTTGTAACTTTTAGCACTTCACGTATTGAATTTCTGTTCAATACATTTGTTAATATTTGAATGCAAATCAAATAAATTCAATTAATGTAATGCAATCAATCAGAATCCATTTTTATTGAGAACGAGCTAATCAATAAAATTCAAATGAGGGAAATGAGCTATACATAAAAATATAAAATTGATGTAAACGTCAATGACAGCATGAAAATTGGAATATGGTTCAATTGATCTGCTAATTAGACAATAATGCATTGAATACAGGAAGTGAATGTACATTATTCACTCAGCACCAGGAAATATTACTTTTAATCATTTATAACAAACACTTTGTCAATATGCATGCATCCACCTCAACACAGCAACATTAGGCTTTGTAGAATATTTCATACTTAGCTTTATTTGATTGAATAAAGCGTGCATTATGCAATTATTCCAACTCTGTGCATTGAGGTTAATTCATTTTATTTTTAATTACACAACTAAATAATTAATTTCAGGGGCACTCTACAACCACATCACATACCCCTTGCCAGCATCAAGGCATCAGCTTTGAGTGTATTTACTAATAAGAAATAAATTATTCACAATATAGTACTAATGTTCAACCTATTACAATGTAAAAACACATTTGGCAATGATCCAAGTGGTGATATATCTTGGAAGCAAAATTTATAATTGAACTCCAGTTTGACGAGGTTCCAATTATTTAAAGCACTCAATTCTAATAAATCACAGTTAATAGACCACAGCTCCTGTGAGCCAATTACATGCTGCCTGCCTGTACTATGAGAACTGAATGATTGTTCAATCGGTTTACTCCAACACTATTGTCATTCATATTAGTATCATGTGTAAACAAGTACCTAGGGGAAAAATTAGTGTTGGGAGAGCATGATGGGTTTAACAGCACCAGAAGTACACGTGCTGCTAAATGCTACGCTGTGATATTGAATGCGATCACGCATTCCTAAGGAGAATTATGTCATTAAACCCCATCCATATGTTATCAATTCAAGTGCAAACAGCGACAAAAGCAGGCAATGGATGAAATCATCAGCATGCTTTGATGACTGCAATGTCATGCACTATTTGCAGCGTGCTTAAGAACTATTCATGAGACTATAAAAAAAAATGTTGCAGTCGATGCAAAGAGACAATGAGTCACAATGGAAAGAAAAGACTCAATGAAAAGAGAATGCAGACCCGAGTGTCATCACTGTAAACATAAACGAAGATTCCCTGTCAACCAGGCATTAATTCGAGCTGAACAATTAGGAAATGAATGAGCAATACTTGAGCTAATACAAGCAATACATTAGCGAGATAATTGAATCGAAATTCAACACGACATATCGCTGACAAGTCAGCTCAAACTTTTGTCTTGACAGAAGAAGAAAGCAATTACGACTCACAGAATTCAACAAGGATGGCGTCATGTTTCTCCAGGGCGGCGTCAAAGTTGGCCTCGGTGAGCACCAGGACTCCTTCATCTTCAGCAATGTCATCGCAGTGAGCGAAGGCAAAGAGGGTGAGAAACAAAGCTGCCAAGACCTTCATCGTGCTGCTTCCAGGGAGATGTCTACAGAGAGAGTGAGCGAGTAACCGGTGAAGATCTCATTCAACGTGGCACAGACCCAGACCTAGTGCGCATGCGCTTTAGGCCAGCATACCAGCGCGTGTGGATCGCTGATTGGCTGAGCGCTTGCTCATTATGCACGCACAACACGTGCTTTTTGTTTACGTCGCGATTGCCGAGAAACCATCGCGTAATGTTGTGGCAGTATTGTTAATTAGCGACTGATTTAACTTAACACACGTGTCAGAGTGTAATTGAACATCCGAATTATCGTTCCATCTTATTTTGTTTTCAATTTCAAGGATTCGTGACTTGAAATCAACCCATCCTTTAACCATAGTTTATTATTAAAGCTGTAATTTTATCTTTTCGTCATATTTCCCAAAGCAAATGAAGTTCCTGTCAGGCCCCCAAGTAAAGTGTGCAAAATTCACACAGCGGCTGTCGAGCGTCCACGTATGTTTCCGCCCGAAGAAATTCCACTTAATTCTTTAAATAGAACCTCGATCACAATTAAATTATAATCGTCAGGTTTATCACCATGCATTAATTGTACGTGCAGAAGAATCCAACAGATATTATAGTATTATGGATAATTATTATAATAATCCATTATGAAAAGAAAAAAAAAGGAAGAGAAAAATTTGGGGAAAAAAGGAAAACAAATCTCCAAAGTTAAAGGGATGGGGAACTAAATTTTAAGTGATGTTCTATTGACTCATAGCACCAATTGATAGCATTCCGCGCCAAGAACACCCTGCCTGGATGCAAGCGTAAGGAAATAATGCATTCCGAATATCGGGGTTAGCATTGCGCCTATGGGAGAATGGCTTCCATTGCGAAGTATAGGAGGCAAACGTCAGCTGATGACTTGGTTTGGCTGATGGCTGATTGGTTCCGTTCCCCTCGTGAAGCTATCGATTTCAGCCAATCAGAGCAGAGCATCTTCGCCATAAAAGGACATCTTTGTTGTTTACGAAACGAAAGCGCATGCGTGGTGCACTCTGGCTGACCTTTTTACTGTTTCAGGATGAGAAACGTGGTAGGTGTCCTAGAAAATCGCTTGTTAAAATAAGAAAAATAGCGAAAAATATTTTTTTTTTTGCGCCTGACTGGTGGCAAAATGATTATTCTATCTATTTCCGAAAAGAAAATAAAAAAATATCAAGGGGTTTAGTCGCAGGACACGCTGATATGACGAGGCCCATTGTAAAAGATGGGGAACTCGGTGTTTCATCACAGCGACTGACGTCACGCCTAATTAGCATTATATCTCCCGCGAAATCGTTAGCGATGATATTCCTTGTGTGAGCCAGGCATAAGAATCATC
>KB293638.1:171890-213587 GCA_000328365.1 Capitella teleta | reverse complement strand
ACCCTATTATGTCATGTCGATCGCTGGGGATATATTTATGAAGATGCCGCCATTGTAGCAGAGGTTGAATGCTTTATATAAAATCGTTAACAAATCATTCGATGTTTGAGCTTAAAAGGGAGCATCAATTATCAAGATGAGGTGCGCCACCTATCAACACAACCGATTCATATTTGATGTTTATTTGCTTTATACAATTGAATTTATTAATATTTCCCTTTTATTTCCTCTCTCGATCCGTGCATGCGCATATATTTTGTTCTCTCTCTTTCTCTCTGATCCTTGTTTCTTTATGAATTACAAATGTGTATATCTGAAATTAATGTTATGATTTACATGCTATACGTGTTTATAAGCATAATTTATGAGTAATAGCATATTACGTACTTGTGTACACAATTCCTTTGTTACATGTACGATGTGTACATTTTGATTTCCCAGTTTCACAATTTCAAGGTCACATATTGTGGTTGTAGAATACTCTATAACCACAAAATGTGACCTTGAAATTTGGTAATTACTAAACAGTGGACATACACGTTAAGGCCTAATTTAGAGCACACAGGAATTGTTCAAGAATTCCTAATTCCGAGTACCAAAAACGGGATATTTTATTATTTTGCATTCTAGTGTGAAGAGTAACAAGGCAAAAAAATAAATAAAAACTAAATATTAATAATAATAATGTATAATGAATTAATAAATATCCCGGCTCATCCAACGTCTGAGGATATAACATCATGTCACATATCATAATTTATATGTCATGATAGTATGTATATCATATATCATATATACCACAATTGTATGTATATCATATATCATATCTGCCATGATAGTATGTATTACTTCAGGATTATAATTAACGCATGTACTGCGTGTTACCGTGAAATTCCGAATGTGTCCAATACTGTAGAACAAGAAATTTTCGCGCCGCATGAAATTTTCGCTATATTTGCGGTCACGGTCGACCGTGAAAATTAGATGCCCGCGAAATATTTCTGGGTAATCTTATACCATATGATCCTATACGCACGACCGCGAATAATCGGTGCCGCGAATAAATTAAGGTCTCAGTCATAAAACCGCGAAAATTGCAGTACGCGGAAATTTCCTGTTTTATAGTAACCGCCGCCACCTTACATCTGAATTTATCTCCACCCCAAATGAATTTAAATAATTTTAATACTACTAAGAAATGCCACATCAAGATGTGACTTATCATCTCAAATTATACCGGGGTTCACCGGAAATTACCGTCCGTTTATTACATGCATATTTTTTCTCCCCTTCGATAGCTCGATTCATCTGGCGGCATCAATATCGAATATCTTTATGTAGCTACATATAAATTACATGTAGGGCCTACATGGAAACGGAGTGGGCCAAAAGTAGTCTATCTACTCCATGTTAAAAACATAAATCTAAAATTTGCTCAAATGTATGAATTATTCCAAAATATAACTACCTGGTCTGGATTGACTATGTTATTCTGCGTCGATATATGCAAAGAAATCAAATAAAAAGTCAATTTTGAATGAGGATGGAACATTTAAATGCGAGTGGTGAGTGATTGCGAAGAGAGCCAAATCAGGTGGGCCACTGAACGATCATTAAGAAATGTCATCTCTTGTATGGCGCTTCAATACAAACTCTCTGGTTTCTTTTGACTGTAAGTGATAAACATTAGTGCTACCGTCACAACAATAGCACTCTCAAACAAAACAATAGAACGAGAGCGTTGCCTTAATCATGCGTTCAATGAGGCTTATCCATGGTTTGGGGCCCTGTTTGCCGCCAAAAGTGGAAATATCGCAGAATGATGAGTGCACTCTATTGATTGAGATGGGTCGGCATAAATGTTGATGAAATTGGAATAGAAATAATAGGAAGAGCAGCATGATATGCTAGATTAACAATATATTACCAAGCATTCATTTATTTTATCTTATCGTAACATTCTCTCAGAAATGCGCAGCACCATTTATGAGCTTTGAAATCTTCAATTAACGTCGAATAAATATACTACTTTTGGCCCACTCTGTATATATAGCAATCACGATTCAATGTCACGCTCTCGGTGACAATAAATTGTTGCAGTTACAATTGACATCATCCAAGGATCTCTGCTTGGATCTCTTCTACTTTAATTCGTCTGTGCATTGATCGGTTTTAAAATCTCGCTTTCTTTTCGATCTCGATTTCTGTGACGTCATCGACGAATGTTTCACAAACAAGTAGTTATTTCGAAAAGCTGCAGTGAGTAGCGCTTACAGAATTCTTATTTTTCCTCTAGTTGCAACCTCCTCTGCGTGTCTCGGTAGGAAAATCATAATTTATCTTTAATCATATTCACAGCTGACAGATCATTTCCACATTTGTATCCACAAGAGCCAAACGCAAAAAGGTTTCGAAATGAACAGAAGGTCGCTTTAGTTTTTACCGACGCATCAGCAATCTTCACCATTTATGAGGCTTCCATAATCCACAGCAATGATTGGTGTCGTGTTTGTTTTGTGTAATTAATTAATTAATTTCTGTGGCGTTTCAGAGACTTCACCTGACTGTCACAGTGTGGGCCTTTAAGGTCAACAACCTCTTGTGATCTGCACGTATCCCAGAGTGCATCTTTGGCGAAGGCAATCTGCTCTGGGATGAATACTCAGTGAGTACTCAGTAGGCCTATAGATCCCTCTGATTGTCGCTCCACGGGTGTGGTATAGCATGCGAGTGGTCTGTCTTCTATAGCTTATTCTTATTAATTACTCATTCCATGTTAATTACAAATGTACCGTCTTTTGATTTTTTTTTTTTTAATGAACTTCCGTACAAAAACTCTTACATATAGTGCTATAATTATATAGGTTTGATATCAAGCATCATCGATACAATTATTACTAATTGTCAATATCACGGCTGTCAATAGAAATAAAAAAGGCAAATATCACAACTCATGTTTGCATTCATTTATTTGTCATCTTTTGATGTGCAGATTGACCTTTTCACTTGGGTTTCCGTCAAATATACCGACCGACATTGGTCGTCTGACCGGGACAGATATTGCATGCATGTGCCAGATCTCCATTCATTCTGGTTGAAGCAGAACAATAGACACACGTTACGATAAAAGAAGCATATTTCTGTGAGCATAATCATAATGGAAAGAGATTAGTCACAATAATAAATATTCCTCTTCGCAGGTCGCTTTCAAACTATAAACCGCGAACAGCGTGGCCAATGAGTGCATTATGAATGTTGCATTATGAATGTTGCCTGGTCGCCCAATCAATGATTTCCATTATTACGTAATGACAAAAGTGACGTTATGATTTTTAGTGCGTTATGATTAATTTGACAAAAGTCTTTTTTTTCGCTTGCGATCATTTCTGTGAGCGACGCCTTCGTTTCCTGTCAGGAAGTCAGCTTCTGTTTTCGAACAACAAACCAACGAGAGCGAGACAATTTCGCTGCTGGGATGGACTAAGGTCCAAAAATATGGCAATGGCTGAATCAGATGCAATGGAGAAATCGCCACCACCCGGAAAAGTCAAGAACGGTCAGTAATAAGCAAATTTTTCAATTTTTTTCCGAAGCCTCTTTGCTTCTCTTCTCTGTCGTTCAGTCAGCATCAGCGCCACAGAGATCATGGGATGATGGGATCTCGGGCCCCTCTGCCCAGCTAACGATGCGCGGGGCCTCCTTAGGCTCCTGTGGGCCTTCAAAGCTAATGGATAACCTGCTCTACTGTCATGCTAACACGCCATTCCATGCTACTGCTAGCTCACCAGTTAGCTCTTTAGTAATAGCATTAGATGATAATTAGTCTTACGTTTACTCATTAAATTGAGTAATTTTTTAGGATATTTTTTTTCTGGTGTGCTAATGCTAGACCAACATAATAATAAACATTGATGATTGTCTGATTAAACGTGGTTATGATTATGATTACAATTTGAACACTATTTCCCAATTAATCAAGATTCTAATTAATCGTTTGACAAATAGTCTATAAATTACTAACTAAAATATAACTCTACTGCTGTCTTGAGGCAGCTTGGAGGCTACTAGACACTATGCTAGGCAAAAAGTAATCTCACTCCAAGCCTCTTTTATTCCTTAATCATTCCTACGAATTCTGTCGTACTGCAAAACCCAGTCCATTCTAGCATCATAGTTGCTATGATAATGATGATAGCAGATTGTCGTTGCTCCAGGTCCGACTCAGTTGTCCTCAGCCTCTTCAATTCTTCCATCTTGCCTCGTAACATACACTTTTCCTGATTTTTGAGCCATCCTTTGTGGCCCAAGAATCTTGAGTTTTCACCTTCATGTTGACTTTTTCACTTACCCATCGTGAAATAATTCTTTCATCCATGCTCTGTCTCTCTCCATGACCCACGCAATGCGTAATAACCGTTATCGTTAGAGACGTCATTCTCCTTCCCAAGATTCCACTGACTCACTGTATACATTAACAAATAATATTGAAGTGAAAATTCAACTCTTGAAGGCACTAGTGTTGAACTGAAGATAAATTATCTGCCCTCATCAGAGTTTGATCAAGAACTGCATAACTGTTTTTCCTTTTATTCTGTGCTAATGTGTATTCTTCTGTAACCATTTTCGACATTTTATTTTAGCCTATGTAAAATCCGGTTTTTTGTATTTCAAGAGGTTTAATTCAACACTCATACACTCCGCTTAATATGTAATACTGTTTGCATTGAAGTTAATGCTCTTCAGTAATGTAACTCTTTTTAGATGTTATTTCATCGTTTACTTTCTTGCCAGCAATCATCTACATATATGTAGTTCTAAACTCAAAACATGCGTTATTTTACTTATTTAGAATACATTATCTATTTGACTATCTTATCTCTTATTACATTCTTGAATGACTGCACTGTTTCACATCTTAATTTGAAAGCACATTTCATATAAAGCATGGAAAAGTTAATTTGAAGGGTTATACCCTAAAGAGTTTCGTTGCACCAATTTAGCAATTGAGAAATTAATTACCAACAGGTATATATTGTTGCACCTCATGTAAGTGATTAATGCTCAAACTGATACTTGGTTTTGTTATATTTCAAATTATTTAATTATTCATATACAAAAATGATAATATTAGACCATAAAACCACAATTTCCCATAAGTTGCCAGCAGACTCTGTGTTTAAACTCCCCCCCCCCCTCCCTTGGCTGAATACAATAACCATCAAGGAAGGAAATCTTTTATTGCTGACAGCATTTCCAGAAAATCTCTCAAAAGGAAAGAAAACAGGAAATAATTTTATTTCAGTATTCACCTTGTATATTTTGTATAATGATTGAGTAAATATAATTAAATCAATTAATAAACAAGGATGTTTAACGTCATATTCATATCCTCAATTAATGTGATGTACGGTGAGACACACCTGTGGCTCAGTGCTTTTCGGTTGCCGCCCTTCCGTCATTAAAACAATTACCATCGCATCTTCACCATGACACGTAGGGTGGAATGCAGCATTTTACCCTCGCCTCTCTGCAGAATGACTCACACATGCATCAATGCACTCATCTGAACCTAATTCCACCAATCAATGTTCAAATCGAAATCCTGCCGCTGTGAAATCCATTGATTATTTTTTTTTTTCCTGTAAACAACTTGGGGTATTTTTTCATGACCAAATCTGGCTTTGTGTAAATATTTGTATCAAATCGACGCAGTTTACGTTGCGTTAATACACAGTTCTGTGAGCAGTTTTGGCCGATGAAGTCCTCCAGCAGCTCACTGCTCAGTGATCACTAATTCACTATTCATCAATGATCTCCCCTGATGTCCCCAGGGCATCATCACTCATCCAATAGAACAACTCCGCCTGTGGATCCTTCTGTTTGCTATGTACGTGATGCCCTGGGGGAGCATTGTTCTTAACCAGCATTGATCACACTTGAGTTTGCATCATATCTGTTCGCGTATAAGCAGTATGTGGGTCAATGGAATGCGTGAGGCTTTTGTGTCAGCAGAGAGAAAGCGACGTTTGAGTTTAGCGTTCTGCATTTTCATCTAGGGGTGGAATCTGTTGGCATTTTGCCAAAATTGATATCAGCCACACTGTATGCGCTGGGGTGTTTAATTCTTAAACTGCATTCACTGTGAGATCTAAATTTGAGTTGTGATGTAATTGATGTTCAGTCATAAAGATCGAAGGATAGGAGCATAAAATATTTAATTATATACATGATATACTAGTTGTCATCTCCACATAAAATCCATAATTTTATGTAAATATGCTGAAGTAAACAAGTGATCAGAATAACATTAAATTCACATGGTGACCAGATTAAACGATTTGAGCAAGAGATCTGTTTTTGTAATCGTACCTCGGTTACTCCACTCTTAGGCTCCTGAAAATATACGAATGATCAATCATCACGTCAGTTTGATTAATTTAGCATAATTTTTCAGTTTGCCAGGATTGGTTGGTGCATGAAGACGGAGCATTGGCTCACAGACTACAAGAGCAGGAATGTGAGTTTGTTCACTTCTCATCGTTTCCATTTCACTCTCGGTGGTTTAATTTATGCAGTCGGACATAAATACGACTGGAATCGCAAGGACCGCAAGACGGCTCGCACAGATGTTCCTTTGGCGAAGGTCGTGCACTCTGCGGAAGAGGAACGATTGCAGAAGGAACGCTACGAGTTCCTGGAACGACAGAGGGAGCTGTGAGTTGAAAAAAACTGCTTGTGATTCTTTGAACTTTGACCTTTTGAAGTCTCTTGCGGCGGTGGATGCTAATTAGTTAACGCGGATAGTTAACGCAGCTTGAACCTGCTTTTACCTTTTGACCTTTTCTTTATTCCAGCTAACTAATATTTGCGATTCAAAGTTGTGAATATTATTGTTTAATATTTGTACGACGTGAAATTTCGAGATTTAAGATGCGCGTTAAAAGAGTAACGAGGGATTTCTGTTGTCACGCAGGGCGGAGGCTGATGCCCTTGTCGCAAAGCAGGTTCAAGACGACGAGATGAAGACCGTATCTGTTAATCAGATAAGGTAACCGGTCCTCCGCATATAATTACCTCCGTTGCTGTTCGTTGTCCTTGCGTCATGTCGTTGTCGTTTGCAGAGCGGAAGCAGACGAGTTGTTAGCGAGAAACGCTCACGAAGAAGAAATCCAGAGAGCAAACCGCGAATACGAGGAGAAAGCACGCAGGTGCGATTAAAAGGAATGGCTCAATTGATTGACCTTTGACCTCCCCAGGGCCAGTGAAGATGCGTTGATTGCCAGCAGAGTGCAGCAACAGATGGCTGCTGGTGATAGCCACTTGACCACTGACCAGGTTGTCTCTCTCCCGATTTTTTTGCGCTTTCCTTTATAAGAACCATTTTTCCAGGAAATCGCTCGCAAACTGCAAGAACAGGAGAAGCAGAAATATCTCCTCAAAATGAAGGAGCGGGAACTGAGGAAAGCGAGACAGCGCTTGGAGCAGGCGCAGAACCGTGACTCCATCAGCCTCCTGCCCAACCCAGGTCAGCGACCTTTCTTTGTCATCTGTTTTTTATGCATTCTTGGGCTGTTGTAGAATCAGACGCCCATGAGCCAAGTCCTGATGCAGGTGGGCTTCAGGTCAAAGGTCAACGCCCTTGATTTATTCCGCTAACAAAACATGAGTAGATAACTTAGTCAGAGGATGGAAATTGATCGTTATTATTAATCTGATTAACATTTTTTTGGCCATTTTAGTTATTCATTAATCATCATCAAAAATATCAGGAGAATTCATGCTTTATATTCTCCTGATTTTTAGATCATAATTGTGTGAAGGGTTTCTTTTGTCTTGTGTGAGTTTTTCTTCCTAATTTACAACAAAAATCTTTCCTTTGAGAACTTTTACTCACAATCGATACTTAACCTTCTTGAGAGGGTTTCGGTTCCCGGGGGAACCCGATTTCGATGCAATGTTTCCGCAGCGTTGATTTCTGTTTGCAGAGGACCCCAGACGTCGCCACGCGGGAAGGGAGCTGGCCGCGAGGCAACACGCTGCTGATGACGGGTAATTTGAAACCTCTCACTCAATCATTGCTGACTGTATTATGTAACAGGTGTCGGTTGAGGGAGGATGGCAAATTGGAAGATCAGGGCGACTTCAGCGATTTCTACATCCAACCCAACACAGAGATGCCCGTGGGAGAGAAGAAAGAACTGCAGGAGATTCAAGATGAGGTCAGCGAGTGCATTTCGTCTCTTGCGTCAGTTCAAATTATTATTATTTTTTTTTTTTCAGGAGTTGGCTCGCTTGCTTCAAGATCAAGAATTCAAGCGCGGAGGGCAGATCAAGCAAGATAAACTGCGCACCATCGAACAGAGGGACGCTGAGTTAGCACAGATCATCCAAGAACAAGAAAAAGTTAAACTGGAAAGGAAGAAACAGCTCAAGAAACAGCAGCGACAGTTGTCAGCCCCTGCCCCCGAGACGGAGCCACTGCCTGCCACTCACTCCCCACGCAGGGAGCGCAGTCAGCTCTATCAGAACCAGAACGAAATCAACGAACACCGCCATGTGTCGCAAGGCAGGCGATCTCCTCCCTTGTCCTCGTACGCTTTATACCAAACACGACCGCTTCCCGAAACGCCTAACGTCAACGCTAACGATTGGGAGTCGTCGCTTGAGCGGGCGCTTAGCAACCACACCGACCCCACCCCTTCCTCCCCCGCTCCCCCCGGCTACCAAGACCCCCCGAAATACCGGGGTCCTCAACTGGCCTCTGAAGAAAACAGCGCGCACAGGTAAGGACCCACGTCAGTGCTGCTGTGTGCTTGGATCATGGTTGTCGAACAGGTCGTCAAGCAGAGGAAACCTCTTCACGGCCATCGACCCTACCTCACCTGCGGCCATGCCCCCCGATCTTCCCCCCGGAAGAGCCCCCGCCCCTCCCCCCCTCACAGCTCATCAGCAGAACTCAGGTAGGAACCCCGCTTGTAATCAGCGCTTTTATAACTCAGCTTTCTGTTAGACGACCTTCAGCCTGCAGCATCTGTAAATGTTGCAAAAGGCAAAAAAAAAGAAAGGTATTCGAATAATTCACTCTTTAACCACGGGTTCTAAAGCGCACTTTAGTTTTGAGGGATGTTTTCCGTTTTGTTCTCGGTTTTGATTATTTATTTTTTCAACGTCATTTTCTGTTCTTGTTACTACTTTGTAAATGGAGTTGTTTTAATTGCTATTTTCTCCTCTTAGGCGGAGACGATAGCTACGCCGATCTCGATGATGTAAACAATTTCACGCCAGTTCAAGGTCAAAGAAGGTCATCTAAGAAGTCTCAACGTAACAGCGGTGGAGGAAGTGCCAGTATTGACGATAAAAAGAAATCCAATTGCAAGCAGCAATGAAGTGCATTCAAAGCAATGAAATGCAATCAGAGCAATGAAGTGCATTCAAAGCAATTAGAGCAATGAAGTGCATTTGGAGCTGGCTTCCTCCAACTTTGTGCTTTGTGGCGGGATTAAATATTTTTTGTACAGTTTTGCTCAAAACATCAGCTTCCAACATCAACGCTGAATATTGCCACAAAATGAATCTCAAATTACGCTAGCATCTAATTACAATGTATCGCTCTCACTTACTGTTTATTTGGTTTGCATAAATCTACTTATTAGACGTTACTCTGTTATTTGCATGTCTGAAGTAATCGTTACTGGATGTTTTCTATGCAAGGACTAGGTGGCGTCATTTCGCTTATTTAATCCTCGGAGCCTGCTGCAAGTGCTGGTTTTCTGCGGTCCGCTCACTAATCTCTCGTTCTCTCTTGAAGTAATGTTCACATTGTACTCGGGATAGAAAATAAACTCACTTTGAACTTGAAACCTTCCTTCGTTGCCTTAATTGAAGCCGTAACAAGTACCAAACAAGACCACTTGGTGGCGCTGTAAACGGCGCAATTGGTGGGTGATTTATTTTGTTGAAAAATAAAATGGGATGAATTTCATGAAATCTTGATTACATAACTTAATAACGATAAATGGACCACTCAAGAGATATCACAGAATAGGAGATAAGATTCAAGGAAGTTGGAGGATGTCGTTCTGCTCATAAACGCCTTGCACCCGACCATGCACCTCACGCATAACCTTCACTAAGGCCTTGACCTTCTGCTCAGTTTCGTCTTCTGACGTTTCGCCCATTTTATGAAGGAGACCGGAACGAGAGGGCAGCGTGTAGACCGCTAAGCCGACCGCCTTCCTCACCAGCCACGTGTGGTGGTGCGCAAGGGTGTCTGTGTACGCTGTGTGCGCGATGTGAGACATCTTGTCGTGAGTTTCCGCTTTGGCTGTGTCTTCAAATAAACGCATGATGAAGAGCAGCGCTCTGTGCAAGCGTAGCAGCGTACGGCAACCGTTGCCTGGATCCTTTATGACTTTGCTGTCGGTCTCGTACTGGACCATGCTCTCTACGGTTTCATAGTGACTCTTGTGGTCCGATTGACGAAATGCGCGAAGGATTTTCAGTTTCTCATTAACGTCTGATGCCACGAAGGAGAAAACAGAACCCATCATTCCGAGGAATCTGAAATCAGCGGAAATCACAAGAGTTATTTTTCATGTGTGAGTTCACAAACTTTTGTCATTCGTTGAAAAGCGAGAAGAAGCCATGCGTGATTGCGCGTACGCGTAAGATAGTGAGAGACTAATTTGCAGAGCCTAGATCAGGCTAAAAGCTGTTAAGTTAAATATTCAATGATACATGCCAAATCTTACTCATAGAATGATAGGTTTATCAAATGGTTTGGTCGGTATTGAAGGGAATTGCTGCTTCAATTTAACAATTGAAAGGGGTTAGACTTATAGAAATCATATTTTGATATTGCTATCTCATATGATGCATGAAGCTTTTACTAAGGCAAAATTCATTCATAAAAACAATTTTTGTTTAATTTTAGGCGTTGTCGTTTGCGACGGATAAACAGAGTCACAGAGGTAAGAGGAGGAAGTCAAGATAATTACACTATTCTGCTATATAGCGATAATAGATCAAAATTGTCAAATATCAGGAGAAAACTAAGAAAAAGAGGATATCTCACTTGTATAGTTCAGAATAGGCATCTATATATTCATCCATAGTAACTTTCTTCTCCTCTTTGTCAATTATACACTCTTTAAATGCATTTGTTGTCTTGGAAAGATCAAATTTTTCGTCTGCATTCTCAGCCATGATGGAAACCAACCATTTTTGGCGTTCTATAAAAATCATAACGTTCGACCTCTGTGACAATTTTTGGAAATTTCTAGTTTTTCGTGGTTCGTTCAAGTGAAGCTGGTGAGACTGTTAATTATGTACTCGTTAAAATGATCGAATCAACAAAATTTGTTTAATAAGCATCATCAATCGTGAATTATGTCGTAAATCCGCCGATTCTTCATATCTGAGTCACTTGAATGGGCGATAATATGGGCATGATGTCATCACGACCGTGCTATGAAGTACGATGCTTGCAGCTCTGGATTAATGCGTTTCTATTTTGCAGCGCAGTTCGGTGACCATGAGTGGTCTGTTTGGCTCAGCACGGCAACTCTGTCGATCTCTTTTGATGAGCCGTCCAGCCCGTCCTGCAGTGCTGCCCCCTGTCGTCTCGAACCAGCATCGATTCACATCATCCAATTCCGATGATTCCTCTTACAACGCCTACCAGGAGTACGAGACGCCTTCACCGTTTGTGCCAATCAAGCATGGCAGGAAATTTGGTTACACGATGAAATACTACAAAGGAGGTATATACATTGCCTGGTCCTCCGACAATATTGATTCCATTGTTGCTACTTCAAGGTCCCCTGCCCAGGGATGAGAAACACAAAGACATGCCATATGGCTATTTCCCTAAATTTGATGCGAAGAAACGCGATCAATGGGTCAAAACGAAAGCTCAGTTTGGGCAAAACGACTACATCGGTAAGCCTCGCATACCCAGCGTATTCTTATTTGATATTTTGATTTTTGCAGACATCCAACCACTACAGGGGCCACAAGAACTACTGGTCAGGGAAACGAAAGGGAATCAAATCAAGGTTGTTTAATTTACAGAAATGGTAATAAAAAATCGTTCATATCTCCCGAGATTTTATCTCTTTAGGTCACTCCTTTTACTCGACTACCAGCATTACTCGTAGAAATTAATATAGCGCTGTGTATGGATGCATCAAAACAAGTAATTACGTATCAGTTATCAGCTCTGTGTAAGCATACAAAAACTGCCCGCTATGAACTTATCACGTGCATTAAATGCCCTGGGGCTCTTCAGTTTCTTCTAGAAACTTCTCAACTGGGGGCACCTGAAGTTGCATGAAAGCTGCAAATGTTGACGAGCTGATTTTTTTTTTTAGTAGGGAATTTGACAAATTCGCCCATCAATATTCAAAAATTCAAATGTACAAATACAGAGAAAGACGAAATCTGGGGGATGTATTCTTTATTAAGAAAATATAAAATCACACGTAGCTTAGAGCCTTTCTCTAAACTTTCATATTGCAAGCATCTGAACCTCTTTCAAAGTCCAAAAGATACATATTAACAAATTGAGACATCCACAGATCAGAAAATATTCAGATGCTTGCTATATTAGAATTGAATACAAATATCACTTTAGAAAGTTAAACTTCATAATCACACATTTGAAAGATGATTCAGAGAACTGCAATGCATCGGAATGCATCGGAATGCACTCATAATTCTCCCTTCTCAGTTTTAGCTTCATTTATTTTCTCTACAAAACTAAAGAAATCTTGAGCAAGGGCATGCGGTACTTGCATTGCTGCAAAGTGACCTCCGTGTGGTAGAAATGAATGCTGTACGATGTTTGAATACCGATCCTTCACGAGAAAGAAGGGATTGTTGAAGATCTCTTGCTTGAAAAACACCAAACCAACTGGGACCTCAACAGGAATCCTAAAAAATCCCATTGAAATCATCCAACAGCGCTCATGGGATACTCACTTAGCCCACGCGTAATTCTCAGTGAGGTCGTACAAGTTTTCTCGGTAGAACCGCATTGAAGACCCGATAGAACCAGACACCCAGTAGATCATTACGTTGGTGAGAACTTCGTCTAATTCGTAATGTTTGGTGAGGTCTCCGTCTTTGGTGAGCAGGCTGTCTGAATGGGTCCACACGGCGATCTTTTCCAAGATGTACGCCGCTAATCCAACAGGCGAGTCATTCAAACTGAAAGCTGTTGAAATGTTTTAACGACTCATGTTTCCAAGATCAGCTGTTCCCTCACCAACAGTATCTGGTCTGGTTGCTTGTAAATGCATGTACCCCGATTCCCTCAAAAGTATGGAAAATTGACCAAAAAATCCTGGGTAATGTTCTCCTTCCTCGAGGAAGAGTGACGGCATTAGTGACAAGGCAATTTGTTTCCACTGGGCTGCGACAGCAATGGCAGAGTTCAGATGCAGCGCAATCACATGTCTGTCAAGAAATCAGGGTGAGTATACTTCAATACAAACACCAAACACTCACTGTGGATACATCGTGGCGATATCAGTCGTGATGGCCGAGCCCCAGTCGCCCCCTTGCATGTAAAATCGATCGTGACCCAACCGAGCCATCAACTTAACAAACATCCTCCCAGCTTCTCTCGTGTTGAACCCTAGAGGTCAAATCAGTGCAATATTACATAATAGACAAAGATGCCAACCTCTGTGGTGAGGCGCCTCAGAGAAACCGTATCCAGGGATCGAGGGACAGATCACCTCAAAGCCTTCGTTGCCAGGGAAGCCGTTATTTGCTGGATCAGTGAGCATGGGAAGGATTTTGTAGAACTCCCAGATGGAACCAGGCCAACCATGAACCATGAGAAGTGGCTTCGTAGGGCCCTTGCCTTGAAAGAAAAAAATTAATTGCGCCACGGTTAGAATGGCGAACTGACTTGATGGTGGTTTCACACGGATGAAGTGAACGTCAATGCCTTCGATGTTTGTGGTAAACTGAGGGAAGGTGTTCAGAGCAGCTTCCTGTTTCCTCCAATCGAACTTATTCCTCCAGTGGTCAATGACTTGCTTCATGAATCCCACTTGGAAGCCGTACTCAAAAGTCGATTCCTCCAAATCCTCTCCCAGTCGTGTGTTGGCCAATCGTTTATCAAGGTCATCTAGGTCTTTCTGTGGGATGTTCACTTTGAAGGGTTTGATGGTTTCATCGTCCTTGGCCTTCTTCGGACCTCTTCCCCACCAACCATCGGGTTTGAGGTCGGGTCTTGCGGGGGTGGGGGAGAACACCCCCAGCAGATACAGGCCCCCCAGGCACAGGGCAGCCACGACAAGCAGCTTCAGCATTCTGAAACACATTTCAACAAATGTGAGAACATTACAACAAAATCATGATTACATGGACTGAACCCTGCAGCCCATTCTTGGGTTGGTGGTTCATTGTGCAACATGGTTGATCGACTGTGTATCAGGCCAAACGTTCATTTAACTTTGACCAATAAGATAGCTCGGCCTTCAGCATTTATCTTATGCTAGCTGTTGCATGAAGGTCATCGGTAAGGATATTGTTTTGCTATCCGAGCCGTTTTGATGCCTCTGAAGTCAAAAATGATTTTTTTTTTTTCGTTGTTCTCAATCACTTTGGTACCTGCCTGTATACCTGACATGACTCAATTAGAATCTCTGACTGACATTGCAATTCAGTGAATTTGAAAACAGTGTCCATGGCAACCAGAAGGGTCACGCAGTGCACTCTGACATACGCCTAAATGTAATTATTAGCAATACGTGCACAGATCACCCTATAACACTGTAACTGCCGTACCAAATCACCTCACCAAAGACGTATGTATACACTTTATTCATGTGAAGTCAAGTAAATTAGGTTTGTACTGGATATTGAAATGCAATAATAAGTACAATCATGCATAAAAAGTACACAAGGCCACTTACACATTGTCGCCTATAAATACCGGTGATGTTTTCAATGGTTGGCGGTTGTACAATTAACAATAAATTACAAATCCCGTTAAATAGGAAGAATTCATAAGCGTCTGGCACTGATCTCTCATACTCACCTGTTGGGCGTGGTCGGAATAATAAGTGCGCAGGCAATAGCTGCTGCCTTAAAGGGATGGGGAACTAAATTTTAAGTGATGTTCTATTGACTCATAGCACCAATTGATAGCATTCCGTGCCAAAAACACCATGCCTGGATGCAAGCGTAAGGAAATAATGCATTCCGAATATCGGGGTTAGCATTGCGCCTATGGGAGAATGGCTTCCATTGCGAAGTATAGGAGCCAAACGTCAGCTGATGGCTTGGTTTGGCTGATGGCTGATTGGTCCCGTTCCCCTCGTGAAGCTATCGATTTCAGCCAATCAGAGCAGATCATCATCGCCATAAAAGGCATCTCTGTTGTTTACGAAACGAAAGCGCATGCGTGGTGCACTCTGGCTGACCTTTTTACTGTTTCAGGATGAGAAACATGGTAGGTGTCCTAGAAAATCGCTTGTTAAAATAAGAAAAATAGCGAAAAATATTTTTTTTTTTTTTCGCGCCTGACTGGTGGCAAAATGATTATTCTATCTATTTCCGAAAAGAAAATAAAGGGATACCCAGGGGTTTAGTCGCAGGACACGCTGATATGACGAGGCCCATTGTAAAAGATGGGGAACTCGGTGTTTCATCACAGCTCCTGACGTCACGCCTAGTTAGCAATATATCTCCCGCGAAATCGTTAGCGATTATATTTCTTGTGTGGGCCAGGCATAGGAATCATTTTTGGTGCATCAAATAACGACTCAAAGTCCATTTTTAACCAGTTCTCCCTCCCTTTAAAGTTACCAGACTGGTTACGCATCATAATATTCATAACGCAGCTGCACAGTTACACAACGCAGTTAAAAATACTGCTCCGCTACCAGCTACCTCACTCCTTAGTACTAGCACAGATAGATCGGGCGAGCGTTTACCTCTCGGTCTCGCTGTAGTATGTCAGCTACCTTAGTACCGATGACAGTAGCTGACATACTACAGCGAGACCCAAGGGTCGCAGACCTCGCCCGATTTATCTGTGCTACTATGGCAGTATCATAGTGTATCATACTCATAGTATAGTATGGCCTATCATCCCTATGGGGAGCGAGGCCCGGCTGACATCTATTTTTAGTCTTTTAACCTAATAATTGAGCATTGCCACAAGTCTTCGCTGCAACCAAACGAACGAATGATATTGGCTGATGCATAAGTCATGTCACTCATATAAGTGATATTAGTCTTAAAACTAGAAATATGCTTAAATCAATGGATTAAGACTAGCGCCCCAAGCCGCCAGCGTAGCGTATACACTACGCTATAGTGGTAGCGGTGTGTGGGATCTGCTCCGCTTCCCTTGGGGAGCTAGATTAAGACCAGAGACAGACCTCTACGAATTGTCCAAATGCAAAGCAGCTTTGAGTCAACGCGATTTCGTGTGGTTCTTCTTCGCGAAACAAAACACAATTCTGAATTCACAGTGTCTTCAAATGGCAGCCACTGGTTTCCTCTATGAATAATTTCTCGAGCAAAATGCGAACACAAATCCCGAAATAGTGACGTTAAGTTCGAACGCGCAACGCTCTATATACTAGTGAAGTAGTTCACCCAAGTTCAGAGGTCAATATTTAGCACATTGATCTAGGTCAAAGGTCAACAAATGGCACTGCCGAGTCGTTCTGACCTAATAAGTCTTGATTATAAGAATAGTAGGAGAACCTATTTGATATTGTCCTCGGAAGTTAATTAATAAAATATATTGATTCCTAGGTACACAATTTTAATTTAATAATTTCTAAATTCAAAATGACAGATCGAGAGGCTGTTTAATAATTGCAATTTTTATTAAAAATCATCAATAAAGAGATTTTCAAAGCAATCATAACATTGCTGTGTATAGAGAGCACTGATAAAGTCATCTCCCTCATTTACTCAATTATAGCAGAAAAATAAGAAGAATTTTCTCCTGAAAATCTCACAATAATTCATGCAGATGAATAAAAAGCTGAACACTGGCAATAAAGAAAAGGCAAATCCACAAACAGACAACAAACATGGAGAGAACAAACTCGACTGCAAAAATCAAAAGTCTAAAAAAAAAAATTGTGTTTTGAGAAAAAATAATTGTTGACCTTCATACGTGTAATTATATCACCAGTCAAAACACTGAGATTTTACGTAATTAAAAATGGCTGGCGTTTTTTTGTATATCCTGAAATCGAAACATAAACAAAATCCAACAAACGCCATTATCATAATATATGGAGAGAAAAAATTTGTGTTGGAATAACAAAATACATGATTGTAAATAGCTTGATAACTAACGAGAATTAATAAACTTAATCTTTTCTTCAAGTTATCAATAAAATTAAGAGAATACACAAGCATCCTTAGGAAGAGAGATCATTAATCAATAATACACTGAACGGAAAAAAAAAATATTGATTTAAAAAATAAAACATTAAAATGATTAAATTAAAATATAATCTAAAATTCTGAACGTCGAGGAGGCGTAAAAATAAACACACACCGGGCGAAATAAAAACCTACTCCTGTGACCTCAACACGTATAATGCGAATGACCTTCAAAATGAAATGGATCCGAAAAAAAACTAAAAATGTATCCATGAAGTTAACACACGAGGGAAGGAAATCACAAAGACACACGCAGCACGCAAACAAATGAGTATTACCCTCGGCCGTATAATGTCAAGCAGCACACGATATCAAATCACAGACCTCAAAATTCTACACTAAATGCACCGTGAGCAAGTGCATTGATATATAATATGGCAATGGAAGCATACAAGGGCCACAAAAATGGAGAAAAAAAAATAAAAAAAAAAGTCTTAAAGCTCTTAGAAGGAAGACGGTTGAAATTAGCCTGAGTTTAAACAGAAAGGAAACAGAATAAATATCTGTTCCCACTTATTGCACTGAAGCATAAATTGATACAAAAAAAAAAAAAAAAAAAACACCCTGAACATCAATCTGTTTGGACCCAGAAAACAAAAGAATTCAAGCAGAAAGTGGAAAACTTATTTCACAAATAAGTTAAAATAAAAAAATACTCGGAACGAAGCAATCCAGCTGCGAGCGCTCAGGTGAGTTCTTGCTCGGCCAGCTCAAACTCCTCGTTGCTCACATCCACCTCGAGATGAACGGCCGTCGCTCCAACCTGCTCGAGGAGACTGTCCGTCACAAGGGCACTCTGGAGATCCTGAGCCAGCTTCCCGTTGCCATGGTAATCCTTGAGTTCCTGCAGCTGCTGCAGCTGCATGCAGATGGCCCCCACCATGACTCCATCTGCGGCTGTGGCATTGGAGGACTCTAGAATGAGCACGCCTCTGTTCTGTTCAAAGTACTTGAGCATGGCGTCGCGTGTTGCGCTGGTGGGGTCCCTTAGAATGGCGTAGAACTGCTCGGATTTCTCTTGTATTGTGTTGGCCAGGTTGCGCAGACTGGCGATGCTGTTCCGATTCTCCTTGGGAGTGCGCATGCTGGCATATGAAGGGAATTCCCGGTAGAGAACGCTCTCTTGCGAGTGCTTAACGGGACTCGTAGCGTACGACCCCAAGTGACTCTGCTGCAGCTGTTGAACCGCCTGGTTGCTGCGCTTGCTGTCAACTTTGTATTTATTTGACGGCGGTTTTGACGAAGCAAAGATGCGTGCGAAGCAGCCGCAAATGCAACACCGATTATTCTTCTTCTCCGATGTCTCTGAGTCATCGATCTCAAGCGGCTGAAGTGACAGCGGCTTCGGTCGTGACAGTGACGCCAGCTGGACCTGAACGTCCTCCAAACTGATCCAATCGCGACACGCCAACGGAGAGGCAGCCGGAACTAGCTCCGGGACAAGCTTCATGGCTTGCACTTTGAGATTCAGACTGACTTGACCTGTAAATAACGAAAAAGCGGTAAAAGAATCACGCTGTTAGTTTTCACAGAGACGAACCTTTGTGTCGCGATTTGCTTAAGAAACCTGCAAAGAACAGAGAAACAATTACATAACACCCACACGGCAGGGAGAGTATCGTACCTGATCCCGTTAACGCCTTGATCCTTGTACCTTCATCGAGGAGGTTAGCCAAGTAATGCTGACCGCTCTGTCGAAGGGCGTTCACCAGTAAATTCTGAGCTGTCTTTCCTCCCAGTTCAACCTGATGCAACAGTGCCTGGTTGACTTTGGCGGGAGTGTGCTCCGACTGAATGCTCTCCAGGCTGTCCTTGTTCAGCACGCCGTTCTGAACAAGATATCCAAAGAGAGGCTCCGAGTCGATCAACTCCACCAGGTCACGCGTGGAGCTCAACTGTTGAGCGGGAAACTGCATCATTTTCAGATCTTCATCGGACCCTGTGAAACGCCATGAAGGAATTTAGCCAAATGGATTAATGTCTGCTACAACGGAGAAAAAGGACATTTTAATAATGCAATCTTTTTATACAAACATTTCTGAAAACATTCACGCGACAACAAACTACGTAAGAAATAGAAATCAAAACTGCAGGAAGAGGATCCATAGATATCATTAACACACGAGAGGAGAAACAACGGCATCAGTTGAACACGAAACCACAACACAGTCGAATCTCACGAGAAATTCCTGACCACAAATGACGCGTAATATCGCATATTGCGCGAGTTGGATCAAAAATTCGATTGTACAGCACACGCCGTGTAATGCTACACAAACAAATCAATAAATAATAAATCTCAACCAGAATAATCTTTTAACGAATACTCACGTAAAGAGATTAAAAATATGCCACAATTTCACGCACTGTATGTATAACAGCAACTCGAGAATATCGATTCGAATGAGAATCATTTCATACATCGTGGGTGTATATATAAGTTTTTTTTTGGCGGAGCATATATTTTTCCTCTCCCCGCTGATTACGCGGAGGTTCATAACATCAAAGGGGATTCGGGGAAGCGCATTACTTACGTCAGGTCGACCTGACAGGACGGGTAAGCTACGAGGTTAGTGCATGACGGAGATGGATGAGATTTCTAGAGATAAGGCTGCCGAAATAGACGGATATCGAGCTAATGGTCGATTAACAGGCGAGCTTGTTTTGTATCCTTAGAATCAGGTCAAGGTCAGAGGTCAGAGCTAAAGAATGCATCGGCCGCCGAGAGACGCTGCCTGCTATTTTGCGAAATGTATTTGCGAAGTGGATAACTCCGGGCGCTATTTTTGAACTTCCCCAAAACAAACAAGACTCAGAAGTTCCGCGAAATTTCGCCAGAAACTCCGGAAGGGAAGCGCGTTTGCATGCATCACTCGTCGGATCACGCACACTTGCACGCACACTTGCACGCACACTTGCACGCACAGCACGTGCACTGTTCGCGCGCGAATGATGCTCTGCTTCGGGCGTCTGGCAGCGAAAGATGTACACACAGTAGCCTCCTATTCGTATAATTAATACAGATATGCCGAGCGGAACGGCTGTCGGTGGCGTGAGCACGTGTCTGCATAATTAACTCACTTGCTGTCAAACTTCCTTCGCGTTCAAAAGAGAAAAGAAAAAAGTACCCATGTCCCTTACAGATTGCCAGCCGGAGGGCGAATCCATGTTGAAACCCAAGTGTTTGAAACGAGATCGTTCACCAACCGGAGAACTATCAACTCATCTGTTCTTCTTTCTTTCATTATCATCCCATCCAAAGACTAAATTTAGTCGGAACAGGTCGACTCAATGGATGAATACTCCGCCAAACAGGTGTCTTGAGCCACGGGCAGTTTGGCCGCAGTTAAACAGCATATAAAACGATTGTAAACAAGTGACGATAAACAGCAAGCAAGACGGAGCAGAGAATGACGTCACCAGCGAAACCCGATCGCATCCATTCAGGGTTGACGATCAACAGATCAGTGACGTCACAGCACCAAGACTTCACTCGGATCATTTAATCCACTTGATGACTTCCTCAATATCGAGTGAGCGATCGACGCCAATGCACCGAAATGTACACAAAAAACAGAGTGCACACTAAACGCACGCTATACTCACACGCAGCGTGAGAAGAAGATGCATGGAATCCGTGTTTGACAAAAGCGTATTTCAAACCGCTTATCAGTTGAGCTCAACCCTGGGAGATAAAAGCGATCCGCATTCCGGCTTCCTCTCGGATGACGCAACCGGCTTAAGGAAGGGGATCACCCATGCTCGGACAGAGGTCATCTGCCCCCGGAGAAGGAAAAACAGACCGCTGACCCTCGCAGATACAGCGCACAAGACCCGCATTCAACGATATGCTGGCTGTGTGGCGTCTTCGCTCGTTCGCTGCAGTGGGAAAAATAAATGCACGCCGAACAACAGCGCACGCTCGCAAATCAACCGATTTCGCTCCCCGCCCCCCATTTTTTTATTTTTCGTAAGGGGAAGATCTTTTGGGCAAATTGCAGAGAGATATTTTACCATGCTGATATCTACTGTTTATCAGTATTCATTAAGATTATGTAAATATCATCACAACTCAATGATTATGCGTAAATATACAATGTATTACAGGATTTACTTATCATGATAATTCTGTGGGTTTTTTATATAAAGATTTATCAGTTTAAAAAGTGTAACAAGATGAATAGAATAAATGAACACATAACCTCATATGAGGAAAAACATCCAGTTTCAGAGGAAGATGATTTTAAAGCAAGATTAATGAGCATTTTGCGATTGCATTTGGCGAAGTGCAGCAACCAAATAACGACTCAAAGTCCATTTTTAACCAGTTCTCCCTCCCTTTAATGGGGCAGGAGGCATTAAGCTATAAAACCCTCGTACCTACTCATTCTTTGATAGATAACCTTGAATTTCTCCAATAAAAATATAAAAACTGCAAACGTGATGAGAGAATCTCAACTGGAGAACCCATGGCACTGATATGAATGTTGACAGTGTACTTGTTATACTTGTATACCCTCGGGTACTACGAAAAACAAGTATACATTTATACGGCACAAGGATTAAGCATCCACACAAGCCACGGCTTGGATTTTTGAGAGGAAATGAATCTCCTTTTGACCTTTTGACCTTTAGCATATGCCACCAGTGAATAAATGACACAAGATATATATCCGTTATGACCGACCGGTACCATTATAATCATCAAAATCAGCGTCATGTAATTCCATATGACAGAATTATTAGTTTCAGCCAATTGTGTCTTTGTAAGAAATTTATCAGGGTAGCGGATTGAGGTCATAAGGTCACTGTTATCAGTCACCCTGTTAATCCAGCCTCCTCCATTGCCTAGGAAACAGGCGGATTACAATCCAGACCATGCCATTCAAATCCTTGATTCCTATGTATTATGTAATGCATTACCATGGTGACCTTAGAAATAAGCAAGGATGGGAAAAATATTACTGGTACACTTCTATGCTAATGGTTGCACCATTCAATTTCACTGGCTACTCCACTTGATCATGAATTTTATGACCTCATTTTTTCGTTCTGAATAAGTAATGGCACGCTGTTGTTTCATTAATTGACCTGATTTCAAAAAAATCGCAAGGGAGGCACAGAGTTCCAGGATACAACCCCAGCTTCCTGGAATCCGCGGCACTTTCTCCGAATTCCTGTTCTGGGAAAATCACCTTCGACCCCAGAACTCGGAGCCGAAGTTTGAGGCCATTCAATGTTAGAGAAAGACATTACACAAGAACGCAAGTGTGAGTCAAGGAGAATGAAAATCACTTATAGTTAAAGCGACACACGACTCAGGAACAATATTACGAAGGCCAGATTATGGGGAGCAAAGCAGATGGTTCTGACATAAAGCATCAAGATGAAACCGCTCTGACTGCCAACCCTACAACACAGAAAAGAGACGCATGGAAGACATCACTCCAGAAGGGACTGAAAAGGTTTGACGCCATCAACACAAGAGGTCTTGAAGCTCAGCTCAGGATCAGCAACGCCGGAAATGACTTCCTTCTCAGGGGTATCCACAACTAGAACAGATTCCCATGCAATGCTGATGGGCAGCAGTCTTTCAAGCGTGTCACTCAATTCCACTTGGGAACATCGGCAGAACAAGATCTCTCCGCTGGCTAACTAACATTTTGGGTTTTTATTGGGTTTTTTTTTTTCTCGTGCTAAGAATGTCCCATTGTGATAACCAAATCATTTGCTCATTTTTCAAGACATGTGAATTTTTCGACTTCCGGTCAATAAGAGTATGGGTCAGGTCAAAAGTTCAAATGAAAACATGATTGACAGTCAGAGTGAGTGACAGTGATTTACTAAATGATAGCTGAGTTTGACCTGAAATATGCCCCATTGTAGCACAAATAAATTTGGCGGGGTTCAGACCCATGGCGTTCGCTGAAGGGCTGAAGCAACGCAGGAGCCAGCCAAAAGGAGTGGCACAGCGAGTCAGCCCCCCATTGTAATCATTGTTGTTTCCCAGTATAGAGAGCACCTAATGACAGAATAGTGCATATACTGGTAACTACAGGTATAATAATAGATTCGCGAGTTACTAGTAGTAAGCATCTTGATCTTGGCCCTGGGGGATGTTAGCAGGTTAGCAATGATATCATAATGATGATAATTAAAATAATCAATATGAATATGTCTCATTGTTTGCAAAGCAGCAATTGCCAATTCTATTACTGATACTATTAGGAGTCTTGGAAAGAGATCCGATACGCAAGACAAGTCAACCTGTCAACACTGGCCTAGTGTACTGTCACACTGTGACTGATGACTGCTTACTGTCAAAAGTATGTTAACTATTAACTAATTGTAATAAATAACTTGAAGTTGAACTTCAACTTGAACTCAACTTTAGTTGAAGTGCCGATTCAACTTCCAATCATGCCAATGTTGAGTGGAGTGAGTTGTCTCGAGTTTGGAATCAATAATCTTCGAAATTCACAAATTCAATATTTATGAGAGCTTATATAGCCATGCAATAACACATTCAAGACTTTGAAATCGCGATAGATATAAATTCTCAATTACCTTTTATCTCGACAAAAGCGAAGCGCCATCTTTTTCCGGATGTCTTCTACTTTTGACTCAAAATATGAAATAATCATAACGCACCTTCCAAAGGTTAAGTTAAACTTTTTGCGAATTTTCCGCAAAACCTGATTAACGGTCTAAATTTACGAGTGAAAATATGAATAAAATAATCCAGTCTGAAATTTAACTCTTTTTGAAGCATTTATTGACCAAAAAAAAAAAAGACACCAAAATGATCTACCACTCAGATGAATAGACTCAAATTTTACAATTTATTTCACTGAATTTCAGGTGAACTAACGAATTAGTTTTATTTACGCCCAAAATAAAACGTGAGAATTGAGCACAAAGCACATGTGCATTCCAATTAGAGCAGTTAAATATGGCGCCACCAAAAAGTGCACACAGACATTGAAAGATGAGGTTAAAAAATATATATAAACACATCACATTTTGAATTTTGCCATTTGTACACGAACATCATTTGCAATCTCATGCGCCTTTTTGTTTTGGCCATAGTAATTGACAAAATAGCCGTCCGGACCAACCAGGTACGTTATGATGGAGTGATCGACCTGCAAGAACAGACGAATAATTCTGTGAAAATTTAAATTTGTGTTAAGCAAAACTCACAATGTAATCATTGTCATCATCCTTAGGACCAGCCGAGAAGAAAACTCGGAAGGCGCGAGTGACTTTCTCAATCTGCGCGACCGACCCCGTCATGCCAATCAACTTAGGTGAAAATTCTGGGGAAAAAAAACCCCCAAAAAAGTGAAATCCTTCATGCATAAAACACCAATGACAGACCGGCAATGTATTCGGCCACAGCTTTCGGGGTATCTCTCTCTGGGTCCACCGTGATGAAAATCGGCTGCAAATTCGGAATGTCTTTTCTCTCATCTGCGAAAAACTGAGTAGTATAAAGCGAAGAAAGAGAACCTCAAACCGACCAATCAGATCGACCGCTTCCACGATCTTCTCCAGTTCTTCAGGGCAAACATCAGGACAATGCGTGAATCCGAAATACAGCAGAATCCACTGGCCGTGGAAGTCTTTATCCGTTCGGACCTTCCCCGTGGAGTCCACCAACTCCCACTCTCCCCCCAGACTGGCTTTTCCAATCGTTTTGACTTTCTCTTTTTCAATGGCTGAAAGAGTAACGCCCTTCACGCTATTGCTACCCGATTCAGCATACAACCAACCGGCATCTTTTATGCTCTTCCAGTAAACCATTCCAGCGAGGAACACACCTCCAAGACCAAGCGTGATGCCGACACTTTTCCACGTCACTGGCTGAAAAAGGGAGAGAGTGGCGGACGTGGAATGAAGCAGTCATCACTCACTGATTTGCCCTCGCCTGGCTCCGGGGGCATTTGTGGCAGTTTTGGAGATTCAGTTGAGAGATTTCGCCTGCATCCACACGGCACACGATTCGCTTTTGTGACGGGAGATTTGTGAATCTGAAAGCAGACATTTGGTTCATCATTAACAGAAATATCAAATTAAACCAAACTTTATTTTTTGGATCATCATGATCGCATTTTAAGCTGTGTCATATTTTCTAACTCAATTTGTAGAAACCACATCTTCAAAGGCCTCTCTTTGATTCACAAAGACACAGTTATATTAATTCAATTGTATCAATAGACTATCACAATCGTATCAAAACATTACAGCCAAATTAGTGGTGGAGCAGCGACAAGCCCCAGGGCAAAGGTCATAGCTCCAGTGCAAAGGTCATAGCCCCAGTGCAAAGGTCATGGGGATGACATAAATGCTTTATGATTTCCACAAATGTGGAAACATTATAACTCCAAGTAGCCTAAGCATGCTTACGAAATATCCATTCAAAATGGTGGGCCATCGATTTCATAATAGAGCCAGGAAGTGATAGGAGGCTGTTCATGTCACCAGAATAGACCAGAATCACTCATGAGGATAGAATAGCTTTTGTCTCCCATAAAATTAGGCATGTCAGGTAAATTTTTAAATACAATTAAATACACACTATTATATATCACTTTAAAGGGCGTTTAAAATCCTTTAAAATGGTATCAAAATTATTTTTCTATGATGAATGTAACTGAAGTTATCACCAAAAGAGTGACAAAAATCTGTAATATTGTTAAGATAGGTAAAAGTTTGGCCTGGTGAAATAGAAAATTTGCTTTTTTATTTCAGAAGGCATTTAAACAAAACTTTCAGAGCATAATCATCATATATCATTATAAACAAAAGAGTGTAAGTTCTTTGAAAAAATGCGGCTCACCAAGAGGAAGAAAATGAAAAATAAAAAGGATTGGTGAAATCTCCAATTAGAGCAGGCTTAAAAGAACTGTTATTGTTACATTTGTTTTTCATGTATTCTAAAAATAAATCATAATGTTGTATGTAGATACCTACCAAATCAAAGGCAGAATGGAGGCGGTATTATATAGCCAGTGCTAAGGCCGCACTCCACAAGGAAAACAATAAACCCGTGGGGGTCACCCTTGAACCTCATCTTGTTCATGGCAAGGATGACCTTTTCAGCCCCACAGGATGCTCCAAATAACATTTTCTTTCTCAAGAGGAAGAATGACTAATTTGCATTTTGAGCAAATAGTATCCAGAATATGCAGGTGGCAATTTACTTCAACTAATGTTTTATTAAAATCATTCCAACTGCAGAGTTGTTCTCTCGCCGGCTCTTTCAATCATAACTGAGGTGATATTATTAATGAACAATTTCTTTGTTGAAGTAAAATCGCTACTGGTAATTGTAGAATAGACCGAGGCAAGTCTATCTAGAGTTATAGATATGTGAGTGGCGTAATTAAGTGCTGTGCCCCCAGCCAACTGGTCCACACCGAGGACAAAACAATTGTTGCCAGGAGAAGTGAATAGCATTCATATGAATGCCACTCTGGGTGGTGGTGTCAAAACCAATGGTTAAGTTTTGCTGTGAAGAAAGTACTTTGGCCTCTTGGAAATCACTTCTGCTTCAAAAGTCTTATTTTATTAAAACAAGACTTTTGACGCATGAAGAAAGTGGGTCAAAAATGACCATTGCATTGTCCTCGCACCAAAAATTGGCATTAAATTTCAATTCTCACTCTTGTGTGACCTTTGAATTGAAATGCAAGTAAGTTGAATAATCACAATTATTAGAATGAGTGATTTAATGATAAGCCTATTGCTTATAATTTATGAAATGATGAAATATTTGAATTAATTACATTCCTAGACATATCAAGTCATAACCTTGAAACTCAAGAGTGCATAGCATGGCTAAGATATCCATAGCAATGCACTATTCAATAGTAAATATTGATTCACTGTCATTGCGGTTACAGCACCTATTAGGTAATAAGACATTCAGAATGCTATGGAGAAATGCTCCATTTATCGCTCACTAAAGTCGCAACCTCCTACCATTCTATTCACACTGGAGAGATTGGTCCTCCATGCCGATATTCCCGCAGTGGAAGTACTGCGCACGACACACGAGAAAATCGAAGCCATTTTACTCGCAGGTATCGCAATTTCGATGATACGAAACGGTGAAAGGTGTCGAACGTGACCAAAACAAGGGCGACCGACGAACCAGCAATGCGAAAAGGTGAAATCACAGAGTAACACATAGTCATAACGCACCAATCAGCGTAGGAACGTGACTCCACTGAACTGAACATGTATTTGCCAGTGGCATCACCCACTACCCAGTGTATCTGATGCTATGGCATGCCAACTAAGCCAGGAAATGAATACAAGGGGAAATGAAAGTGACTGCCATTGCCAGACGCTAGGGGATTTCATTCGCTTCAATTACTAGTGTATATGCATATCAATAGCCGGAGTTCTGATAATCTCGTTCCAAGACTCCTAATGTTATAAGGATCATCCCCACATATTGTGGCTACGGAATGCAGCTGGAGTTCTGAGAGCCGTTCAAAAGCACACATCAACAATCACGTCGAGTCTCTATAATAGTATATGGTTTAATCTATTCGCAGTGCTCTGTATTTATTTCCCAACACATCCTCGTTTTATGAGTATTGATCGGGTTTTTAAATAAATTCAGTGTTCCTTTTCGTCAATGAATTGGCAAAATAAATGTTCGTCATCTTGTCGATCCTCGTTATGGCCAGGATCTAGCAATATAATGTAAATGATGTATGGTATATATACTTTTGTAGTACAAATGTAATTGTGCACATAATAAAATATTGGCACAAAGCCTTATATACTACAGTGGCCCAAATCATCCAGTTCAGTATACTATACGAATTTTGTGGAGAGTAAATTTTTATTGTAAAAAGGTTAAAGATTAAAATGTTAAAAGTTTAATAGTTGTACAGAAATTAGTGCATGCAAACACGATTTACGAGAACAACAGGAGTCAAATTAGGGTTTTGTTAATTCGTAACACATTTTGGTAATTAAATTGACGGATTTAAATGGATATTTGTTTGCAATTATACATATAACAATTAATAGTCAAAGTTGTGATTTGTTAAAAACGAACGCCACGATGCACCATCAATGCCAAATTCACAAAAGATTCGCCCTAATTGATCATTCCAATGGCAATTAATTCCAATTGATCATTCCAATGGCATTTTCATGATATGAAAGCGACATTTTCAGTGGTCTCCCACCAAATAGGTTCAATTCATAATTATTTACCACAAGGGGGGCGGCACCAAATAAGGTTGCCATGGTAATTAATTAATTGATCAACACCATAGGGTCGACATCGATTAGAGTCGGAAATATAAACGACGATAAATCAATATCGTTAGCTATAGCTTCGATCACGATTTAAAATTGTTATAGTAAAATGTGAATTTCATTAAAAGGGTTTTTGGGCGGATCCAGATCCGTCTTCATTTTCGACGTTATAAACTGAGGTAAAGATGGCAAATATCATAAACGATGATTATTTCATCCAAACGATATACCAATTTAGGATTCGACCAATCCGCTTCTTGTTTTCACTTTAGGATGACACTCCCCCTTTCCGCGATCTTTTATTGAGTCATGTGACTTACCTGGGGGGGGGGGGGCATTCAAATCTTTCAATGCCTTCAATCAAACTCAAAGGTCTATCGACGCATAAAAAAGGGGGGGGGGACCAAACATGCATTAGAGGTAGAATTGCACAATTTATCAGCATTGATCAGCCCAGGATAGGAGCACAACAGCGATTGGTGCGAATGAAGAGCAAACACATATGCAATAACAATGAAGCAAACAGAAATCATAATTGTTTGATTGCAAATAGAAAACTGGGAGCGGACAACAACGAAACACAAACACTTGGCACTTGATGCTTATTGGTTGAAGGACAACTTTTACGCTAGCAAACCAGCGTTCCCTCTCACGAGCTCACAGCAAACCCAAAACACCCGAAGGGCCATTACCCTCCGGGACACACACCAGGCATGACGCGGAGAATTACAGTGTCCGCATTAGCAGGCGAGGACAAAACTACACCAGACATCTTCTCAACCGAGTACAACGCTATCAAAGATGACTCCTTGACGCCTGTTGGAACTCCGAACACGGACGCTTCGTGGCGTCAGTCCGAAGAGAAGAGGCAACCTGAGGAAATTCGGTTCACGAAGAGGCAGGCGGAGTTGGCGGCTCACGTTGCAAAAACATGGCAAAACGAGACGAAATCTTGGAGTGACTTCACTCAGCACACGACTTTTCACGGCATCAAATATATCTTTGACAACGATAACCCGCATAAATGGAGAAGGTAGGCCAAGAAATGTTAGAATAATTTGATTGAAATTCATTCCGAAATATTAAGTATATATGCTTTTGTGTGTTATACACGAAACCATGAATGATAAGATTGCACGTCACGAAAGCGTGCGGCTTGAAGTTGGTGTGGAACATACAAGAAGTGCTGTCACTGCTATTAACGAAAGAAAACTAGCTCGGCTGCTCTTACAAAGCACCGTTGTTTCGGTTTATACGTTACACCAAAACCTTCACTGACAGACTGACGTCTTCTTGTTCCCCTTTGCCTCATATTCTGATCTGACTGATCCAGGGGAAGCGAGCTCAGAAGAACAGGGCTCCCACATTAACCAAGTATAACAGTTAGCCTGTCAAAAGACCGGCTTGGCATTCGTTAGTCGCTCCATAAGACGATTAATAACACACAGTATACAGATTATACTCTCGTTAATAATGTGTCCGCTAGTTGTGTATATATTTGCAGTGAGTTCGAATTTCGGATATCGGACTTTTGATTTTGTTACGTAATGAACCGCACCTACATGTAATTACAGGTATGTATGGATCGTGTGCGTGGTGGCTGCCATAAGCACTTTCCTCATGAACTTTGGACAAACGATGACCAAGTTCTTTGCTTACGAGACAAACGTCGGCGTCCAGATCTTGTACAAAGACACCTGCCCACTTCCTGCGGTGACTATTTGCAATCAGAACAATTACAGGTAAATCGATACACGGAGGAAGATGTGATTTATTGAGTCGTGCACTCAGCACTTGTCTATTTGCAAAATCGATTATACTGTTGTCATGGGGATCTATTCATCGCAATTTGAATAATGTGGAATATGCTAAAAGGATACTTTTTACTACTCCACTTGTTGACTCATCTATTGTTATAAAATGATATAGAATGCACTAGAATATTCTTTTGTTTGTAAGGTAATCTAGCTTCTTTACTGCTCTGGAATCTTCTAGAATGTATCTTTACTGTATAATTATATGCATGAGTCTCTCTTATGATCGTCACTTGAGTTTTCATTAAATCCGCTGTGCTCTGCTCCTGACGAGCTACGAATAAACTATCCTAGTTGAATCCCTTTTGTTAATTATACCACTAAGTGAGTCTGCCAGTATAAATTAACAATTCAACACGCGGAGTTGACCCGATGATTCTGTGGCCGAATACCGTATATTCGTATACTATTAATCTCGTTTATAAACGCAGTGCATAAATATAGAGGCTGAGAACATGCCACTTTCACTCCGAATACAAGCGCACTCCACAAACCTCGCCCTGTAATGCATAACTCCTGAATCCCTCGACCAACTCAGATCCGAGCGTAAACATCTAGTCCTTCTTACTATTATCCCCTGATTTTAATCGTTTATAACAATGCGAGTTCTCTTCGATAATCTTTACATGCATTATTTATTGCCGTGCTTTCCCACAGAATCACCGTAGCTAATGGCGAACATCTCTATTCGTTCATCGATGAGTTTTATGGCACTGATGACATTTCAGGTATAAGCTCACCTTTCAAACACTTTTACACATTTCCTGAGTTTCGCTCGTTTCAGACCTGAACGTTAGCAGCTTCCGTGGATTGCAGGAACTTTCCGATTCTGAAAGTTTCCTCCGAAAAAGTGCGCATCAGCTGGAGGACTTTGTTGATAAGTATGCTTGAGATTATTTATTATAACGACAAAGATTGTAAGGATAACGTCATGCTTGAAATGGATCATGACTTACTGAGTGTATGACGCAAAGGAAGCCCAGTAGCAACATAATTGCATGATTTGATTGGCAACAATGGACTTAAACTCTGAAAGCTGTTGGAGTTGCTTTGCTCACCTCAGAATATTTATGCAAATAGACAGCGATACACTCAATATATAGAATGCAATCTACAGGTGCACATGGAAGAGCAAGCGGTGCAACTTGGCAACTGACTTTGAGATCACCGCTACTGACCTTGGAATTTGTTACACCTTCAACTCTGGCAACGATGGTGAAGTGAAATCTGTAATGGACTCCGGTTGGTTCTGCTTCGTTCTTCTCGTACACGTAGTATAGAGCTCTCATCTCACATAAATATGTTGATACCTGGTTTTTATTGTTATTATATAATTTAGGATCCAGCGTCGCCCTAAGTCTGATTCTTAACGTGGAGCAATACGAATACATGCGAGGACCTCAGAATGACGCTGGAGTAAAGGTAGGTCTGTGATCAACCTATAGCAATATTAATCCAAATGTTTTAATCAGATCTTACTGCATGACCAAGGTGAGTTTCCTGGGGCCAAGGATCTTGGTTTCGCCGCCGCACCCGGCACTCACACCCTGGTGGGCATTCACCGTACACAGGTAAGGCTCTCCTCATCACCAACCCTTTGATTAAGTGTTGCTGTACAGGTGCAAGGCCTTCCCTACCCCCATGGCACCTGTGAGAAGGGCGCTGAGCCAGTCCCTAACTGCAAACTAAAGTGCAAAACTAAAGCTGTGTACAATAAGTGCGGATGCAGGGATATCTACATGTCTAGCAGCATAACCCTGAACTCAAAAGGTGACCAATCACGGCTGTTTGAACTGTTCATTCATTCGTGTTTGCTTTCAGAAATTTCCGTCCCCGTCTGCAATGGAACTCAGCTTTTCTTCTGCGTCCAGGAGGCCTTAGGTGAGATCAAAATTGGCACCGATGTTTCCAATTGTAAAACCCACAAACCGAGAGTTGCTAATTGGAGGAAGTCTTCTGTCAGCTTAGTAGAAGCTAATATTCGCACAACTATAGTGCTATTCGTGTCAACTTCAGTCCACCATATTGTGCAAGCCGTTGAAGTGTGAAATTAAGAATCAATTTTCAATATTTCGATGCATCCTTTTTCTTTTCTTCAGGAGAGTTTAGGAGTGAGCAACCGAATTGCAACTGCCCGGTTCCATGCGATCAAATCAACTATGAACCCAGCCTGTCGTACGCTCAGCTTTCCCAATTCAACGTTGACCGTTTGGTGCTGACAAATTACACGCGTCGAACAAGAGTGAAAAAACAATTTAAATTTGCCAAGGAAATAACCCAGAGAGTGGACGCCACCATTGTGCAGTTGGACAATGAATACATCGATGCAATTCAAACTGAAGTTTCTCTACTCCAGAACGAGGTGAAAGAATTCACAGAAGTCTACACAACAAAGTATTTCGAGAATATGATTATGGAAACCAGCGATGCAATGGAGCATGATGCTGCACTGTTGTTCAACTGGATGACTGACATCCTCATCCCATTCGCTGAGATGCCACGCAACATCCACCTGATGAAGGATTCGTATGACTCACTCAAAGGTGCCATGAAACTGTCGCAAGATACCCAGCTGTCAGAGCTCTACGAACACTGCGAACACAACCTGACTTCCCCGGACGATTTGGATTTGTACAGAACGAACACGACCACGAGTAAAAGCAGAAAGAAACGAAGCATCAACTGGGTCGATTGGCGAGACGGGGCGTCAATCGTAGACGCAATCGAGGACTACATGGAAGGCGGAGATGTCGATGGCGGGAGTTACGAGTCGAGCGAAGGTGAGGGGGGAAAGATGACTCCTGAAGATGTGGACGAAGGGAAGACCTGCGACGAATACATGCAAGAAACGTTTGCCAGCATGCTCGATTTCCCGAGCGACTTTGCAAAGAAGTTGGTAACCTTGGAGACGATGAAGACATCGTATGAAGCGTCCATTGCGACAATATTCCCCAACGTTGAATCGAATGCTGACGCTTTCGTTTGGCACACAAGATGTCTTGCGCATATCACAGAAGTTCAAGAGGAGATTATTCCGATATTATCGTCAACAACGGAGAAACTAAATGATTGGGTGGCTACGAAAAATATCAATGCTCTGATTCCAAAGACGGCTGAGTTAGAAGAATCGGTTGACGAAATACTCGAAGCAAGAGTCTTTGACGCTGACGGAATGAACGAACAGTGTTTCTGGATTAGTGGTTTCCTTGGCATTGAAGATTTGAGTGCGATCTCAATGTATCTTACGATGGCGAATAATGACTTAGCTAAGGTCTTAAGTCGGACAGGCTCCCTTGTAAGCTCAGCGGAAACCATCCAGTCAGGGCTCAACGCGACATTTGTCCCTCATCTTGAAATCCTGGAGTCATACCGAAACTACAATTCATCGAAAATTGATCTGGCAAATGTTTTGACCGGCGATGATTTAGATGACGCATTGAAAACGCTCAAAAACGACATCAATGATTTAACCGGCGCTGCTAGCACGGTCGCCCAAACGACCCGCGATGTTGGGACGGTCATGTTTCAGGTGATGAGTTCAATAGCCGACTACGATGTATCTATTATCAGGGAGGACGGTGTGGCAATGTTACAACTACCAATTCAGCTTCTTCGGTATGATCCAGACTTCACTCCTCCTGCCTCTTCCCTTGAGATGGAAACGGCTTTCTCATTGCAAAGACTATTCAATGTTATGATGGAGAGTGTCACCAAAAAGTCTGATAATGTCGGTAAAATCTACGAAACCATGAAAAGTGACGTCAGTCACTACAAAAAGACGATGGAGACCTACCTGGGCGAAGTCGATATGAACATCAATTTCTACATGTAAGTGCAGATTACGCAACCAATTTAAATTTGATTATCAATTTTCCACTCAGGGGTAACTTCTTGCAAGTTGACGTATTCTACAAGGAGCTGAAGTACGAGTTAATCAAAACAAATGAGGCGTTTTCGCGAGGAAGTTTGTTTGGTGAAATCGGCGGATTTCTCGGTTTGCTGCTCGGGGCTTCAGTGCTGACCATGTGTGAGGTCCTTGACCACATCATCTTGACCACCGTCAATTGGTGCGCGAAGCGAAAAGGACGGAATCCAACGAAGAAAAAGAACAATTTAAAAATGATGTTCTGAAAGATGATTGATGCCCAGATTGCTTTTATTATATATTTCTTTAGAATAGAAGCTCTTAAAAAATCGACTTGAAATGTTGTGACTTTTCCAGTTGAAATTGTTCTATTGAGTCTTGTCTCAACCATCGTGTTATTGTAAGTGGTCAATCAGGGATGGACAACAGCTAGCGTCATCATGAGCAGTGCTTATGTAAGAGGAACCAGGTTAATGATTTTGACCCTGAAGAAGGTGCCGTAATTATCAAGGACCAATTCAGGTGTGAGGTCATCGGGTGCAACAATGCGTCAGGTGTGATCGTCCAACAATCCATTAATATCTAAATGGCAATCGTGCTAGAGCAAACCTGTTTGACGTTTACTAATTTGACAACATATATATTATCACATTGTATAGAATATTGAAATAGTTTAAAATAAACTTGCTGTGATATATTGTTAGGGACACATTAATAATAATAACAGACGTAATATTTACATACACAGAATGCTATGATAGGAATTTAAATATTAGGCTATGATAGGAATTTAAATATTAGGCTATGATAGGAATTTAAATATTAGGCTATGATAGGAATTTAAATATTAGGCTATGATAGGAATTTAAATATTAGGCTATGTAACATTGACGAAACATAAAAATCTTCAATTTCTTCTTGAATGGCGGCGATGGCCGTGGCACTCGTAACTCTCTTGGTAGATAATTCCATATCTTGGTTCCTTCACACACCATCGACCGTGCACCGTACATATTTTTTTTAAGGATGTGTTTTCAGCATAGAAGCATCATTGGATGATCTCAGTGGCCTAAGTGGATGGTAAGGCTCGCAAATTTCTTTTAAATATTTTGGAGCCGACGCAGGGTGCAAGCATTGTGGATGTTGCACAAAACTTTGAACTGGATCCGTTTCTCCACTAGGAGCCAATGCAGTGACGCTAAAACAGGTGTTATGGGGTCACGTTTAGGAGTTCTTGTTAGAATTCGCGCAGCACTGTTTTGCGTCATCTGTAGCCGACGTATTTGGCATTTGGGATGAGCAAACAGGAAGCCATTATGGTAATCGAGTCTTGAAATCACGGTGGCATGCAGCGCTAGTGTGCTTGTTTTTGCTGACAGATATTGACGTACTTTCGCGATCCTTCGAAGGTGAACTTTTCACCACATGGCCAGCCTGATTCTGCACGGTTAGATGGCTGTCAAAGAAAGCACCAAGAGTTTTAGCCACTTTCGTTGGTTTTATGTTGGCAGAAGTGATATCGAGGGAGACTTCTTCGGCTTGTTTCTTGTCCGCTTTTTTTTTTCTTTTGCACACAATCAATAGTTCGGCCTTGGCTTCAATGATCAATGATCAAAATATACAACTTACTACATAATCAATAGAAGTAGCATTGAAGAAACCAGTTCCAATCTACGGATCATTGAATATCTGAACTGCGCTGGATGTGGTTGTCTCAAAGGTCGTTTGTGCCATTGGTAGATAATTCCATATCTTGGTTAATTCACACACCATCGAGCGTGCACCGTACATATTTTTTGAAAGGATGTGTTTTCAGCATAAAAGCATCGTCGGACGATCATTGAAGCCGGGTTTCCGCCTCCAAACAGACTGCTATATCGTCACCATGGCAACGCTACGTTGTAGCATATACGTGTGATGGCTATTGAGCCAAACAACTACGACGTATGCTAATAATACGATGTGTTGAAATGCAGGAAACACAATGCAGGCTTAAATTGAAATAATTGATAATATATATTGTAACAAATTGATTAATTAATTATTCATACTCACAATGACACAATATAGATAAAATGCAAACACACCACACAAGAGGTGGCGATAATTCACGCAGAGAACCGAAGTTTGTTTGGGGTTTGTTTATGTTGTTGCCATGGCTACGTCGTACATTAATGACTTCTGTAAAATTCCCTGCCAAGTGATTTCGGGGAAACGGCATTGGTCGACAATTTTGCGATGGTGTAACAATGGCTCTCAATTACTGATGACGTGGGTCAAGGATGCTGAGCCCTGTGTGGCAATCAGTGCAATCACAATCACAGTACAATCACAATCACGGTGCAATCACAAAGTAAGCAAACATTGTGAAATGGAAGCAGCGATATATTTACCCAAATAAATAAGCAAAAAGGGCTGCCTCAAATCACGTGAAAACAATTCGATGAACCCTCTCCTCCTTGTCCAGAAATCGAATGTGTTTCCCAGAAAGATGTCGCGTATGGTTGAACACTGTTTAATTTCTACCACGCTTAATTTACATAATAATATATATAATGCATAATGTCAGTCTAATATGATGCATAGCAATGTGCCCAGAAATTGTTCTATTTATGAATCGTTCTATAGACCTATGCTTTGCCTGTGTGCCTTAGACAACAAACTTGTAAGGAAAACACTGTCTGAGAGTAATCCAATAGATGTACTAGTACTATATATATAGTATATGCCGACAGTGAAGGTCGAGATCACGCGTTTAAGCCCGATCAGGTCACGAGCGAATATTATTGTGATAAAAATCATAATTATTCGTTCTGATCTGGTGCCTGCACCACTCGATTTGGTTGGGTGGAGCCATAAAACAAACATGCCTTGAACGTGTTTGTGATAAATGGTTGCACAACGAACGGTGGTTATACGACCCGAAAGCGAAACTACCGAATGCAAACACGTACGTTATGCTCTATATAACCATGCATGTATCTCGCGTTCAAATTGACCTTCCCACGCTAGAGTTGAGGAGAATTATAAACTTTAAATTTATGAACTGGAGAAATGCCGACGATGCAGTTCTTATCTCGAACTGTAAGTGGGTCACCATGCAAAGAAGACAGCTTTATTGAGCTTTCCGAAAGAGCAAATAATATATCTCTTCAACTTCCTTGTAACGCGCCAATCAGCATTCGAAGCGAAGTGACGGTCGAAACAGGAGTGGTTTCTAAGCAGACGCGCAACAAAAACCGACATTTCAACGGATTCCAGCCATCAGCGTAAGCAGTGAACAAGTGAGTGTGTGCAGGCCCGATGTACATTTGTACTGTTGCACACCATAACCGTGATATGCATATAGTGGACGGTGAATAAAACGTTGATATCCAATCGACCTTTGACCCGACCTCCAGGCACTAGATTCTCGGCGCACCACTTTCACTTTCGGTGACGGGTGACTTTCTGGTTGGAATGCGCACACGATTCGTCATTTCGTCCTTGTGAGTACAAACAGGGTCTGTATATTACGTAATTCACACAACAGCTTGCTTGCAATCAGGTCGAAGGCTGAGCTCAAGGTCGAGTTTTACGGTTAGATTTTACTTGTTGCCTATTACCGTGCATTCATAATATCTTAACATCGAAGAGAGTGAATCATACCTGTTCATGTCAGCGTAGCTCATTCTATTAATTCAATTGGATGATCATTGCGGAAGCTATAAGCTGGTGATCGATAAATGAATTTGTCTGTGAAACTTCCTGCTTCGAAGCAACCAGAGCTCCTGGAAGGGTAGAAACGACAAAATAATACGAACATCATCCGACATGGACACTTGACGTGGCATAAGACGAGGTCTTGACGATCCAGTCGGGGGTTTGAGTCCTAACTGGCCCGTCAAGTCCCTCCCAATGCCACGGCCTACTTCATGAACTTCGTGCAACTTCAGTGCAACTTCGTGCAACTTTGTGCAGACGGAAGCTTCTCCTGATAACAAGGTTCGCGGCATCTTTCTTGGAAACACATTCGATTTCTTGAAATGACGAACAGAGTTCATCCAATTGTTCATCTATTTGGTTTCGACCAATGCAAAAAATGTTAGTTTGCTGCTTGTATTATTGGTGTATCTTTTATGGTGAGTAATTAATTATAGTGTTATTGCCACTATATCGATTATTTCTTTTGAAGTCTTCACATGTAACATGTATTAACTTATACTTAAAAACAAGGGCAGACTACGTGGCTTGGATGTCTGCACGTCCTTTGGCCTGGAGCTGGTCGGCAATGGTCCTTGCTCTGTCCGTGTTCAAGTAATGAGCTGAGAATCTGAACCTGTTCATCACAATTTGCCATGAATATGTTGTCCAAATTTCAAAATCTCATTACAGATTTGTTTGGGAACGTTGGCTTTCGGGACTTCGAAAGAGTGCTGAACGACCATGCCTGCATGCAAATATTTATCACCAATGACTCACTTCCTTCTATGCACCTTGCACCTTCTGTTAATCCTCAATTGACATTTCACCTCCAAAAATTCCGTACTTGAAAACAGTAATCCGCCAAAACAACTGTATCGGATTGAGAGACAAGATTCTTACACATTGATTATTTGTTGTGTCCATGGTTACCAGCTGTTTTTTTTTTTTTTTTTTTTTTTTTTTTTCGCAAAGTCGTTCGGGAAGTCAAACATACTCTCAAAAGTTTACCCTGTGTATAGATCAGTCGCACCACACCTTCAGGGGTTCGTATGACGTCATACCCTCATCCACACCTCTGAACACGTATTGTAACTCACCTCATTCTCGCTCGTAGAAAGATCAAACTCGTCACACCAATAAAGGGTTGCCCGAATGTTTATTTTGCCGCTCGTTACTTTCGCTCTGCATTTTTTTCATCGTTTAATGAGCAAATACAATATAATCTGACGTCAATATGGCGTCAGCTACTTCAAACTTGTTTGCGTGATATTAGCTCACAGGGGTCTGTTTTTCAAACGGGGAATGCATGAACAAAAAATTGGTGCTTGACATAAAAATTAGCATTGCTTATCTCCTTTGTGTATACCATAATATGCAAATCATAATCGGAATGAAATAATTCTGGTATTGGCGCGAAGACAGCCCTGTACGTGGATGCATAGTCTCGTTCCAAGACTATATTGGTAATTAAATCCCCACAGATTAAGGCCACAGAATGCAGCAAGTGGATGCATAGTTTAAGCGCCAGATGCATTAGGAAAAAGTTCAAGGTCCATCATTATTATTATAACTCGCTTAATGACAAACAGGAGGGGTTTATGATCAGATAGGATGGCCGAGGGATTCGGATCATTCGGTAGATTCGGTAACTGAATAACTGCTACGGCCAGGGCGAAGCCGAGTTGGTGATGAGGAGAACCTTCCTGTGTACGGTGAATGCCCACCAGGGTCATTGTCTAACGAGCAGACGACGCCACAGCACCAGTCGGAGCGGCCAACTGAGTGTTACACAATGCACCAGGGTGTGTGTGCCAGGTGCGGCGGCGAAACCGAGATCCGAAGAATCTTTTAGTCGGAAATGATGATAATGATAGGGCTATCACGCAACTTATCACAAGACGTTTGAACTCATTGATCCTTACTCAGTTTAAACCTTAAAACAAATTCAAAACACAATAATTGAGTATTGTTGACAATTTATTTGTCTAGATGTTGTTCGGATTATGATTAATAAGTTTATGCGTTATGACTTCCATCAGATCAAGTGGCGTGTGTTACAATGACATCGCAATCCAAATGTAATAAAGCAAATTCGTTTGTTTGTTCAACATTTAATGGGGTTGTGAGGGCATCAATGTATAATAGGAGACTCTTGGCTATTTTTCTATCTAATAAGCTTTTTTTCAGCGGCAGATTTCTATAAAAAAAAAAAGACATTAATTATATTATGTCCTGTCCACGAATCAAGGCCCGAAATTTCAATTTTCATTTGTGTCGACTTTCAAACTTGAGTATCATAATATGTGACAAACAAAGAAACTTCAAGTCTATTTTTGCCAATCAAATCCTAATATTTCGTGTCATTGGGGGCATTACTTACAGGTCAGGTCAGGTCAAAAGATTCAAGTCCTTTTGAATCAGGACTCGCATTTTACAATCTTCGCCGTAATGATAAATCTTGAATTCTTGATATCATACGAAAATATTGAAGCGTACTTGGAATTAATCCTCCGAAGCCGTGTACATTTCGGTAAAAGATGATGGAATTGTTACACATTTGGGAGATAAATAAGCATGTCTGCAAGATGACCTCACCTGAAATGTCATTAGTGCCATAAAACTTATTTATAAAGGAGTACTAGTAGATATTTTGCGACGCCATTAGCGGTGCGTAGAACTGTGATTCTATGGGAAAAGCCAGAAAAAGCCTTCACACAAACAATTATTAAAAACATCTTGATTAAATGATTAAACTGAATTAATCAAATTATGTAGTTCTTCGCGCGCAACGTTATGATTCACAGTGCTCGGAAGAATAGTCTTCTAGCTATTATTCCGCGCGCGGACTAATAGCTCCTATTTCCAATTGACTCAAAGATGTTTGGCGGCTGTATGAAATCCTCATGGGTTGAAACAAACGTTGTTTTGAAGTTGATCCTTTGAAATTTGCTTCAGTTCATGTTTACAAGGTGATTTAAGACCATTCATCTTTCTTTTTGTCTGGATAGATCAACTAAGGTTTCCTCCGTGTTCGCCGTGTAAATAATTGTGGACTAGCTGGGAATATACCAGTGTATAGGCATATAGGGACACCTAAGCCCACAAGTGTGCCTGAAATATCCGTTTGCATAAATGCACCACATTACAGGCACATATTGGATCCATTTAGAGCCATAGCGCGTGCTCGTTGAGAGCCATTGCAAGCATTGCACACATAGGAATACACTCAATAGAACCGTTATATAATTAGTTTAAACGTTGCACCTCTTACGAACGATTTATCCGAGCGATCGAGGCTACAAATAAGAAAATGCAAATTTTTTTTCGAAAGGATGACGCTTCGGCTAATTCGCCATTTTGTGTTTACATCACATGATCCTGTCATGTGACTTCTTCAACAACAATAAGACGTGGTCGCACATGTGTCTGTTTATCAATAATGAAATACGTTCGCAAGCACATTAAATCGTTGTAACCAGAGTTTAATGTTGACTTTAAAGGTAACGATGAGAGAGAAGCCAATTCAGCGCTATGTTATCTGCCTGTCACCGATTGTGAAGTTGATGACGGCAAAAACGTAGGAAAACATCCAGCATGTTCAGCTCCCGCAGAATCATA
>KB293638.1:160928-171840 GCA_000328365.1 Capitella teleta | reverse complement strand
GAATAGCTTTTATTGTTCGAGAGACAATTACAGACAGGATATTTCACTCTAAAGCCAATCTGTTAAATTAAGAATGTATTCTGAGCTCTACACTTTTGCAGCTCCATTCCGGTTTTAAGGATTTTATTTCGACATTTAGCGATCGTGAGTTCGCTGCGCGCTGAAAATTTGCTGCGGTCCGACAAAATGGATGCATTGTACCCGTTGCTAGTCGTTTTGCAACTGATTGGAATTTTGGCCAATTAATTAGTAATTAGGCGTTGCCGTACGAGATTATTGGTGTCAATCGTTTCATTTATTGGTGATCTTGCCAGATCTGAAGTTTCGGCTCCCTCTTTTGAAGAGAAGATTGCTTTCGAGGCAAGCGTCCTAAGATTGACAGAAATCAGTGACTTCCCTTGATATTATATATATAGACAGAAAGCATTCACTGCATTGAGTTTTGTCCACATCTGCTCGCTCACTGGTAAGACTCCCTGTGACTCTGAGAATCTGGCTCTGAAGCTGGAAGAAAAATAACTAATAAGATAGCACAGATTCTCGGGCGAGACCCATAGGGCTCGCTGTAGTATGTCAGCTACTAATAAGACAGGACAACTGTAAGAACTGTCAGGACAGCAAAACCTTCCAACACAGAGTGGTAAACCATTGGAACAGGCTTCTTGAACAACGGGTGTTACAACCTACTATTATTATTTATTTATTAACCGCTTCAAGTCGTCGCTCAACAACTGTACAACTACAAGGCGGAGGCCTTGAAACTCCACCCCAACAAGTTCACCTCCCCCCCCCCATCTGAATTGGCACCAAAACGACCTTATTGACTAACCAAATAAATATGATCTAAATGCGAGAATGCCCAAAAGTTGTCTAAATTTCAAGTACACGTCATTTAAATCATTGCCACAAACCGAGGATCCCTAAGAGCCACGCTGTGCCCAACATACAAGTGAGAAGTGAGTGATTTATAAAACGACGTGGCTACTGCCAGCGGCTGAGAGCGAATACAACCCCACTCCACAAACATCGCCTTGTAGACTCGCGTTGCCCATATTTGTGTAAAGCTTAAAACAACATTCTGCATAGTAGAAGAACTTGCATGGCTTTGGGTTGAGTATTTATACTTCAATGCATGGGATTATATTTACAGTGTACATTATCAGCAACAGGGATATAAATAAATAAATAAAAATAAATTTATTCCTGATAGTCCGTAAGGAGATTTGATTTGCTGTGGAAGATAGTTGATGCAGCAACGAATTCCTCCACCGTCCGTCGCCACAGTGCAGCGCCGAGAGTGCCGTGACCTGCACGCAGGAAAGCAGGAGTTAAGTGTCCCAAGGACACAAGGTCGAACCTCCAGTGGCCAGCGGCAAGCCCTTTCGAGGCAAGCACGCTAACCACTCGGCCACCACCTCTCCTAATATGCATCGCTTACATAGCACACAGCTGGAGATAAACATAGAGGAGTATCTCAAAGCTACATGAATCGAGTATTGCCTCACATTTTAAACAGCCCCATGAAGTGTCAGTTTCCAAATCACAGTTGTTGATAGTGTATAATGTATTCTTTGGCTCATGCATTTGGGAAAAAAAAACCATCCTTCGCTTCTTTGTGAAATTGACAAGTAGCAGATGGTCATTGGTGTTGCCTTTTAAAACTGATCTTGAATGTAAGCAATTGTTCAAACCAACTTAATGCTGACAATGCATTCTGCAGTTATGCTCTGGGCTTTAATGGTTGAAGGGAGAAATTGAGCACTGTGATTGCTGCTGAAAATGAGGTTTGATGAGAGTGAATACCGTTCTGCTCAATCTTTGACTCAAGCTAATATCTATGCTTTGAACGGCTGCCCTAATCGGCCATGCATTGGGTGATTTTGCTACAGTAATCGCTCCTTACTCATTCCCGCATTTAGTCATCATTAGTCGTTTTATGTCTGTTAATCGTTTGGCAACTGTCTTCATTTGATTCAGAGAAAAGGAGTGCGTTATGACTATAATCATAATGTTGTGGGTGCGTTATGATTGCTTACTTTGTGCCTCTTCTTATGTATGCGTTATACAGTTAACGCTTGAATATTCCACACGCGCGTGTGCTCACTATTGCTGCAGCCACCGTCTCTTGTTAATGAGTCGTGTGGCGTAATATGTCGTAAGATGGATTAAGTAATCGCAACAGCGGAAGACGTCTTTCTGCTTTCATCTGAGGTCAACGCACTCCAGGGTCCTCCGTTGCCTAATGCCCCTAAGTGGCTGCCGTCAGAAAAGGCGTTCGCTGTCCTCGATGGCCGCCCACTTTACTCTGGGGCTGTGAGCCTAAACACGGCAATTATGCGTTTCTTGTGGAAAATATTCTCTCAAGTGATTTATTAATAAGAATTAGTCTGCTTTTTGAAATATTCATTCATCATTATTTGCTAATAAACTCCCTTTGATTAATGTGCATGCATTTTTAATTTTCACCTGTATGAGATTTTTTTTAAATAAATCCTCACTTCACAGACTGTTTATTTCTCTGGAATTACAGACCGGCATTATGTTTACGTTGGTCGAAATGAAGGACACTGTTCGTGTTCCTCCGTGGAGGTTCAAGACGAAACTGAATCAGGCCGTAGAGGAAGCACTGAACATGAAACTAGCAAACAAGGTCAGTCAGACTGAGCCCTTGCGTTCGATTCGATGGCGTTATCTTTTGCAGGTAGTGCACAATGTCGGATTGTGCATTTCATTATGGGACATCACGGAGATTGCCGATAGTTACATTTTTCCTGGTGACGGTTCCTCGCACACGATTGGTGAGAATTTTTTTATTCCCCGTTGAAATTTGTATCTTTTGTCTTTTTCTCTTTCTTTCCTTTTTTTTTTTTTTCTTTTTTTCAGTGAAATTTCGTTACGTTGTGTTTCGTCCCTTCATGGATGAGATTCTAGTCGGCAAAATACGCAGCTCCAGTAAAGAAGGTGTTCACGGTAGGTCTTAATCCAACGACGACTGTGTTCGTTCGGCTTTCTGAAGTTCCCCGGGGTGTCTTCTGCAACATGCGTTTGGTATTAGGGTAATGATTGGATAAGATTGCCCAATGCTCACAGGTTTATCACGAAACTAAAATTATGAATATTACTAAAATTTTGTATTTATAGAGGGATGTTAAAAGTAAAAGGTATTTTTCTTCTGAACTAGGGATTTTGATGTCTGTCAATCATGGCGTAATTGCGCTCAGTTGAGTCGTTCACATCATCTTTCTGTTCCAGGAACTCATGATATTCAATTCATTTTCTGTTCGCTGAAATTGAAGAATTCTCCGTTTTCTCCGCAGTTTCCCTCGGATTCTTTGACGACATTCTCATCCCGTCAGACGCAATGCAGCACCCCTCACGGTTGTATCCTTTCGCTTTGTTTAAGCGCAATTAAAATCCCGTGCGTTCCTCTGGGGCTAAACAAAGAGTCATGACGTTCACGCAGTTAATCGCAATTCATCGTCTCTTGACTGCGCTCTGAAATGTCGTCAACATCGGTTTCTTATCACCGTCGTAAGAAGCCATTCGCTTCTTTTTATAGATGTTGCTGCAAAGAACGCTGACGGGTGCCAAAGGTCGAGAGAGGTCGAGCAGTGCCGACCGACCCATTAGCCGCTTCTGTTGCCGACTGTTCCTTCTACTGCGCTTTGCAGAATTCAGTCGTGCTGCCCTGGGAGATCCAGGGTCTCAATTTGGCCGTCATATTTTGCATTTGAGTCACTGCACGCTATTTTAACTCATTGTATCACTTTAATAATGGTCCTGACTCCTCTATGAACGTTTTGGGGAGGGGGGTATCTGTTTTTTTTTTATCGTGATGCTCGGAGGTATTTGGCCGTTGAGACTGTGTCCTGATTACCGCCGGTTGTTTTGTACCTTCTGCCAACTTCATTAGCATTTTCCTTAATTAGTGCTCGCAGTGATGAGGCGGAGCAATTATGGGTTTGGAAATACGACACCGGAGAAGGGTCACATGACCTTTTCATGGACATTGGTGAGGAAGTCCGGTAAGCAAATGCCTTCTCTTTTTTTCTCTCAAAATTAATGATCCTGAGCATAATGAAATACAAACTGAAATCTAAAATTACAACTCAGCATCGAATTTTAGGCTTCACTGCTTCTGTTGCTCACGTCTATTGAACAATATCTCGCAATCCTCTCGGTTCAATCGAGCACCGATATACAGGTAACACAAGGTGTCTAACACACAGCAGTGCTGCAAAAGAGAAGCGTCTCCTGTGAGCGATGAGCGTCTAGTCAGGAGACCTTCCTGGAGAGACGATCTCTGACTCTGCCTGAGGGCACCAGCGTCCTTCATATCGGGCGAAATATGACTCTTGCAACTGCACCTTCTCGTCTCTTGATTTGTTTGTGACCAAACAGAGGTGCCTAGATGCATACTCATCACTCTCATTGCTAAGGTGGTTGAGATTGACACCCTTTGGTGTCTTTTCGTTTTATCAAACTTCCAACTGACTTTATTACATCCAGTGTTATAATTATCACCAGGCAAAGCATTTGATTTTTTTTTTTTTTTTTTTTTTTTTTTCTCCCATCCATAAGATCCTTGAGGTTTTTTGTTGCTGCCGATCAATTCGTATTTTTGTTTCATTCTTGTTCCGTTTCCTGTCCTCGAATCAACTGACGTCACGTTCTGCGTTAATTACGTAACCTGTGAGCAAGAATTAATTATCTTAATTAGCGTCACATTTGTGTTGATACACACGCGGATCGGCCGCATTTCCAGTGAACGTTCTCAAAACGACTTAATTACCCTAATTAATTAACGCCAGTGAGCACCTCTCGAGGCCGGTGTCGTCTGCTGCAAGTGCGTTGTTTACATCGAATGCACTTGTCGCTCGCTCCGTTACAAGCCGTGATCACGTGATTATTGTATCCATTCCGTCTAGGCAGCACCCATGCAAACAGCCCTAATGACTCAATCAGGGTGCTTTCCCTGCATGGCGTCTTTCTTTCAGTGACCATGGCTTGCGTTTTCATTCACTGACCCATTCCAGCCTTCTCATAATTAACATTCTGCAATACGCGGTCTTTCTTTATCTGCTATCTGTTACCTGAATTCAATCAGCACAAAAGTGCTTTGCGTGCATTCGTTTCACTCTCCTGACGAGCGAAAGAAGAATTTTTTTTTTGCGGATTTTCTGTCAATTATGTTGTGATTTCCTGAGCGCGCATCATGCGAATGTCAGCGTCTTGTTTCTCGTTCAGTTTCTCGTTTCGGCGTCTTCTTCTTCTTCTTCTTCTTCTTCTTCTTCTTCTTCGGTTGACATTTTCGCTTCTGACGTCTTTACCTCCTTTTGAGAGACCTCCATCGGCGTCATGTCACCTTATATACGACGCCGCGTCGTAGCGACCGCGTTTCCTGAACCGGATGTGTTTCCATGGCAACTCCCGCTCTTTTGCCGCAAATGGCGTCTTTCCTCGCGAGGCCTGCTTTGGCTGCGTTCTGGGATCTGCTTTTTGTTCACTTCTGCCGCGATGAGCTGTCTTGTCAGAAAACCTCTTTCTCTGCTCCTCACAGCTCCGTCCTAATCAACACTGAGGCGAAAGCTCTCATCTCAGCCAGAAAAATTAACCATGAATATTCATGTTCCATGAATATTCATGTGCATCGCGAGCGTTGTATTTTTGAATATTTCTGTTTGAGATGTGAGTATCGTAATCTATGTCATGTCGCCTGTCATTGCAACATATATTACAATAACGATACGTATACTTGTATAGCACCATTATTCAAGCAATTTCCCTCGCCTTTGGGTCAATTGCGTCGTATTGTAGCGGTCAATGAACCCACTTGTAAGATTGACCTCTGTCGATTGCGTAATACCGAAACCTGCGCATTCCTTAGTTTTGCCGGAGGCCGATGTCGGATCGATCTCCGGAGCTGAATCCGGGTTTTCCGCCCATAATCCGCTGGGATCCGCGGATCCATGAGCCGATCCGTGTTTTCCATGTTCCGTTTATGAATAGCTATCGCACGGATCCGTTCCCTGAGGGGCGTTTTAGTCACACCCCTGGGCGCTCCTTGCTTCTTGTTTCCGACGATGAGATGCAGCGGAGACGCCATCTCTCGGCTTCTGATCTGATTGTGCTATTGTGCTATTTGTGCTATTGTGCTTTTGCTGCCTACGCTGGCAATATATACGAATGAATTCCCTTTCTTGTGCATTGTTAAGTGACGGTCGTTTATCTTGGACATCGGTCTTGCAGCAATGTTGCTGTGTAATGTGAACTGAAATGTTGACCTCGTGGTGTCACGTGACCCCGATTGACCTTGCGGTGTCACGTGACCCCGATTGACCTCTGACTTGATTCAAGGACGCTGCTCAGATATTACGATGTCATTCCTGTGCGCTGTAAATCGACCAGATCATGAATATTGAACGCGCCGATCGGATGCATTGGTGTCGATTGTGTGTGCGGAATTAGCGAAATGTGATGTCATTGAATCCTCCGAAAGTCATTGTGGTTGGTGGATTATGTAATAAGAGATCTGTTTGCCCCCCCCCCCCCCCCATCCCGCCCGCCCGCCGATCAAAGACATGTAACCACGCAACACTCTCGTTTGGTTGGCGGCACTGCCTATTTGTTACGTAACTCAAATTGAGTGATTTGGATGTTGGAGAAAATTAAAAACCTGCCAGCCACGGAGCTGATGGAAGCGTCCCTTGGGATTCGGGATTTTGCTATTTGCGTCTGCGGCTATTTCTGATCGAAATACCAAGAAAGACTCGTGTCTGCAGTCAGCTAATGGCTCCCGCTTTGGACAAATTGTTTCTTTGTTCTGTGGTGGTGCTAAACCGGGTTATTTGTGAGGATATTTTCTCGTTTGTTACAATAATTACTCTTCCGTTTCATTTGTAGTTGTTTTTTGTTTTTGTTTTTGTTTTTTTGTTTTTTTAATGTTGCGTCTCTGTGACGTCATAATATGCCTTCCCACAATGCATCAGCGTCTCTGTAAGAATTCCAATTGGTTTTACGAGTAGAAATACCATAACTTTCTCCTGATGAAATTTGTCTTGCAGCAGCGAACACCCGCGTGACGCTGTTCAATCAAATCACTTCTCTCCGCTTCTTTCAGCTTCCGCGTGGTCGACGAGACCTTCGTGGACACCTCCCCAACCGGTCCTGAATCATCGTCCAGCGGTGTTGATGGAGCCGAGACGCAGGAGGTGACTGCAGAAAAGAAATCGCCGTTCACGCTGATTGTGCGTCTCTCTTATTCAATTGGGTCGTCGCCATTTTTCTTTTTCTTTTTTTCCTCACAGGGAGCAGTGAGCGAACCAGGCCTCGGTTTGCTGACGTGGTGGAACAACACGTAGCCATTTTGTGTGGAATGAATAAATTATGTTTTTATCTTCTTGTTCTATTTATATTGTGCATGGCGCTCACTCAGTGTCAAACTCGAGGGGAAAGATCAAAGTAGTGTGTTTATTTCCATAAGAGGAAATCTCGGTTTGAGGGCATTTATACGCGACTGATCTGGCTTCAGAACAGGAAATGCTGTCTGTGATTCCAAGAGGCGATGTTTTGGTTTCCAGGTGTTAGCTTTCGCCCATAACACGACTTCAAATGCGGACGCCCTTTCGTAATCTATGTGTCTGGGAGGGAGGGGGGGAGGGGTTAGTGTAAATCAATAGAATTACACGGAGGCAGTAGAGCGCGATTGTTAATGTGCTGTGGGGTTTTAAGTGTTTGCATGCGCTTGTGTTTACATTTTATAACTAAACTTAAGATGGTGGCCGGTGCGTGTTTTGCCCGAATGTTGTGTAAAATGAAATAAAATTGTCACTGCATTATGCAAAACCCAATCGTACCTCGATCATTCCGGAATTCGTGATATTACACCCGAGACGTTGCCAGCGAATAGGGTAAGAATAAGTTATTTTTATTCTCTGGTGTCAGTCGGTCACTGAAGCCGATCGAGTCATCAGACGCAAGTAAACCGAATGCTGCATTAAGAGATGGAATACGAAGGGTACGAAAAGCAAAGCACGATGCACAAGAGAGAAATTATAAGTGAAAGTTACAAGTACTGCAGTTGAAAGCCCAGCCGTGCGTCATATTCAGTTCTCCATATTAATGCTAAGTAGGCCTACGTGCAATTAAACGTCGGGAGTTGGGGTAAAATAAACAAGTTCCTTATTTGAGCACCAAGGTTTGTTATTGTAATTTCAACGAATCAGTCGCACAATTATTCTGGGTTTTTTTTTTTTTTTTTTTTTCTGGGTGCAATCGACACGTGCGCTGACTTCTGAAGCGGCGTCGTCCAATCACGTCACCATGATGACGTCAGAGTTCCTAATTGGCGACCCGTGTTCCATCTCGCCCTGCCCTGACATCAATCAAGGCGGAGACGCAATTAAAATATCCCATGCAATACCCTTCTTCACCCGTCTCCTTCATGTAACCATGGCAACAGTTCGACACAAAACGTTGTACGTGTCGCTTTTGTGACGTGTAATCTCATCAACACGTGCTACAGTGCCACCTGCTTAAGACGCCGTGGGTCGCTTAAAAGTATTTATATCAGTTGTATGTATATATATATCCGGATGAAGCTGGTGATGAAACGCTCATGAATGTCTCCGAGATTCGGGCTAATTGGCAATTGATCATTCGTTTGTTCAACCATCTTGTGTCCTTGCACGGGAAAGGTATGCTTAAATCCTGCTTTTCCCATAAAATAAGTCAGGCTAAATAAGCATGTATGTCTGTAGATAGAAACCAAAATATCACTTTAATTTTTAAATTTCCCAGAGGTTCGTGTAGGTTGAGATCAGGCGACTGGAAAAGGGGATTCCGCCTAAAACTACACGTGTCTTCAAGTGGACGGGAAGCAAATACGGTCGATAAGTATCGTTAGATGCGTTGCTGATATATTCCGTGTTGGCACTGCAGTTTCATCCATTTATGTTCAACTGTTTTGATATAATGATCTATTAAATATCTTTGTAATATGTGTGCAAGTGTGTGGCTCTATGAGCAAAGTCAAATATCAAATATGTGTGTCGAATTGTTGAATTATTGAAATCTTTGAACAAGTTTGCTTATTCTGAAATGCATGCATAGTGTTTACCAACCAAGGAAATCCTTTTATTTCGGTCGAAAATTAAAATATATTCAGGCGTAATGAGTATTACATTAGTTCAACGTTTCGTTTATCTGAGGTTATCTGTTTCATATAGCGTCATGCAGAATATAGCACATTAATATATACACGTAATAATGTAGTGTAATATATATTATATTGCATCGCCACATAGTGAAGAAGGTGTCCTCACTGCACCAGTGCAATGACCATTGTCCATTCATCTATGGTCAGTTGTTGTTACAGTCAACTCCAACGGCTTTTTCTTTTGCGTATAAGACTGATTACGTGCTTTCCATAATGGCACAGTTGAATTCATTATTTTACATTTTAACTACATGCTATTTTTAATGCGACCTGCGTGTATATTTGTATATTTGTATTTCCCGTGTCCATGTTTGGTACATACGGATAAGAAAAGCTGAGCACAAGGCAGGTACTTGGACACACGAAATGCTACTTTAATAATAAAAATAATAAATAAATAAATAAAAGAGTGAAGAGTTTTGCTGTCTGTGTGCAATTCTATTGGATGTTCCAAGCAATTTGTTTTCGTAATTGTGCCCTTTCATCGCGAAGTACTCTTCAGTTCTGAACTTTCTCATGCCACTCTGAGGCTTTTATGTTCTGAGACTGTTCAAGTGCCATTCAGATGTAATCGACAGAAACGCACCGAAAGAAAGTCGGTCAGCAAGGAAGTTCACAAACAGCCATTGTTATAATATGTTGCACCGATCAGTAATTCCTCTGAGAAGCCCTCATCACAATAAGTAATGTGTGTACATGTCCTATGGCCGTTACCATATAAGGAGTCTTCCTTGAACTTTGTACCGAGTAGGGACATTTCTGCGCTGGCCTCCGCAAAGCACATCAAAGCCGAACTGGGTGACCGATACTAATTACTCCTGTCCATATACACGTAATGCACGGCAAACATAAGGAAGAAGGGAGTCCAGTGTTTACAACCTGAAGCTATGTCTCCGCGAACAGAATTCAATCAGTGATGGTCGTCTGGCCAAAGGCAGCGATGAGATTATGGCTGCCCATTGTCCGTTCATTATATGATGATTGCTGCAAGGATCTAACGCGGAAAAAAATCGAGCCCAGCAGAGCATTGAGTCTCCAATACGAACGCAGCTTATTGGATAAACAAGGAAACGCAGATTGCAGATTATAGAGGCAGTGACACCGTCTGTGTGCGCGTGTACAGTGCAATGCGGTCTCGTCCACTGATCCAAGCACTAGAGCATTCGTTTGGGCCATGCACACTGATGCAATTGATGCATTTATAAACCCATATACTGCGTGCTGTAATCTCTCTATGCGTTCTCTGATTACCCCCTTTCTGCACTTTAAATGTGTGACGTCACAAGAGGTTCCGGTGATGAAAGCACTATAGATCTTTAACCTGGTTGCGGCATCGGTGCGGCTGGGATATTGCCCAAAATACGATCTCCCTGGGGCGCTCGATCGATCGCGGACAAGCCTCGCTTTCACCGCAAGGTCGCGTTTGTGGCGGAATGTGCGTGCGTTGGTTGTTCGACGAAGACTCAAGGAGTGTGGCCAAAACGTGCGCACTGTCCTAGAACGTTCGATGGGCTCCCAAGTTGTGCTATTGATTTGCTAGAGAGCTGGCCTTTTTTTAGCTGAACAAGTAAATGGCGGACGCTGATGCAAACATCGATCCCTGTCCGTGGACTGTGATAGGAATCTGATGCATTATATATGATGCTCTCCACCATAACAGTATCCACTTGAAATCTGTAAGGTGGTTCTATTATA
>KB293638.1:129170-160723 GCA_000328365.1 Capitella teleta | reverse complement strand
CCCTTATTCGGAACCCGTATGCACGCCTTCAATGCACGCAATGACTATCAACTTAGACTGGTATCACAATATTCAAAAATCACTTTGAGCATCTGTGAAAACTATAGCACACACAAATAATCGGAATCATAATCATCGCCCGATAATACAGAGTCATAACCAGTAAACCTGTTTTTGTTATTTATATATATCTCTTCTTCTTTTTTTAATTTCGATTTTGAACTCAATTTTGTTTGTCTCTTCTTCTTTGCAATTGCGGATTGTGTTCAATTTTTTTACGACAATTGATCAGGGGGCATAATTATGCATAATTATTATGCATAATTATTATTATAATTATTATTATTATGCATAATTATAGGAATTATGCCAAATCAAATCAAATCAAACACTTTATAGTCAACGAACACAATAAAAATTATGTGGATTGCATGAGGTATTTTCTCTTCTTTTAAAGTGCTCAATTGTATCTAGTTTTCAAACAAAAGAAATTTTAAAAAATGCCCACCAATAAAAACAATGAAGGGCATAATATAATTATTCTCCGTAAACCCACCCAAACAAACAAACAAACAGTGAAACAAATACAGCATAATAACTCAAACCACAAATCCAATGAGGAAATCCAATCATGTTGATCTGAAGTCATATTATTTTGATATCCTGCCAAGTTCACTAGATGAACCAGGGGTCACGTCAGAGGTCATGACCTCGATTGTATTTGGTGCCTTGGATCGCGTTTGACGCCAATGCGGAGAGATATGTCCTCGTCGTGGTCGTAATAATATACATTATGTCAAAAACGCTATTCAATAATCAAGCAGTTTGGCATGTTTTCTTTCAGATAGACGCACACGTCCGAGGTCGCTCCAGGACAGTTGGTCAGTTCCAGTTCAACCAAACTGAACAGCTGCATCAAACCGGTCAGACCGCTCGGAGTGAGCAGATTGCAACCTGAAGAAAAACCAGATATCAGGTCGAATTGTTCCATCAATTTATTATGATGGCGTGCAGGCGGATGGAGTGAAATCAAGGAGGTTAATCCGTTGATATACTGCATCGCTGATTATGTACACCCACGGCACCTGAAAGGCGGGGGTGGACCCCCTTGATTACGTAATTGTCTTTGATTACGATGTTGAGGCTCTACTGTATGATTATAGCACTCGGTGGCAGCGTTTGAATGGCTTTAATTACAGTGCTGTCAGTGTTTCATAGCCCCCTCATACACACCTGCCAGGGAGAGCACCCGCAGGCTCTTCATCGTGTACAGGTGTTGAAGGCCAAAGTCGCGTAGTTGCGTGCACCATCGTAAGAAAAGTCGAAGCAGTGACGTCATAGTGGATAGGTATCCTACGCCAATATCAGTAATATGCGAGCACCTGGAACAAAAGAATCAAACATATACATCGAACCCATATAAAGCCATGCAAACCCTGGATTTCTATCTACGGTGCACAGATTGGCTTCATTGCTGAGTGGCGCGCCTATATACGCCCTCGAATGCGCAATGCTTTACCCTTGAGCCATCTAGGGTATGCACCAACAGCGACAAGGGTTGTGTATGCGCGCCTTATAGGGAAGCCAGCTCTCAAGCCCTTTGTTAATAAATCTGTGCCCATAAAGGCCATCACCAAGAGGGAACATGGCCCGGGGGGAGTGGGAGATGAACTCATCATGCCGAGCACACAGTTTGCTCGAAGGCTGATATATTGTTCCCAGAAAGAGAAATTGTGCTTTGTTTCGCATATGCGCATGCGTATAAGTATCACGTGACAAAAGAGGCATCCAGCACACCTGTCCAATGTCAGCTCCTCCAGTTGACCCAGATCACATGCGATGTACTCCAGGGCAGCGTCCGTTATGCGCGGACACCAGGACAAATCGAGGCTTTTCAGTTTGCGTAAATTCTCGGCGATCAGCTCGACTCCATCATCGGTGATCTTACTGCAGCCGCTCAGGCTGAGCACCGTCAGGTTGGGCAGAGCGTGGATGACGTTGACGATGCCGTGGTTGGTGATCTCCCAGCACGAATGCAGTCGCAGGATGCTGAGGGTGTAGCTCTGCTTCGCGCTGAAGAGCGAGAGAGCAGCGTCGGTCACGTGGTACGCCTGCAGGGTTAGCTCATAGAGGGAGGGTAGCAACTGGGCGATGGCTCCGACGGAGTCGTCAGCGACGTTGATGCAGTCACTGATGCTGAGGGACACGATGCGGGAGTTAAGGCAAGCCCACAAGCCGGCCTCCGTGATCTCATTGCAGCCGGAGAGTTCCAGTTGAAAGACACACGTCATGCGTTCCGTGAGCATCTGCAGCCCTGAGTCCGAAATGTTCGAGCACCTCAATGTCAAACTGCGCACGTTTTTGCGACTGTATGGAAAGTTTGTTGTGATGTCGCCGATATCTGTATCAGTGGCGCTGAATAAGCACAGCGAATCGAAGCCTCTGTGTTGGATGGAGCGGTAGAAGCAGGCCTTCCCCGCCTCGTCTTTCACCCATTCCTTGAAGTTCAGCACAGGGGTCACACCAGACCAGTACGGCGTCTGGTAAAGTAGGTCCCTCCACTGCGCGCATACTTGCGCCAGAACACAGCGTTCACACGGAGAAAAATAGAAGAAGAATTTCAAGAGGAATTTCTCGTCTTGCCAAATGTTCGGCATGGGTTTTCGTGCCTTCAGCAGCGGTGGCGGCTGTGCGGCTGGTGGCGGTGAGGTAGGCGGCTGCTGCAGCTGAACTGGAGACTGTCCATTTCGGTCGAAGGCCTTGACACGGTTCGTGGCCGATTTGATGGCACGGCTGATTGTCGTCGTGACCGAGGCGGCCGCTGTCGGGGCGGAGCGCCCAGGAGACGATCCCAATAGGTCCAGTTTGGCGCCAGTGGTCACACCATTGGCGCCACCAGAGGGAGCCAGGGGCACGGAATCTGACTGCGAACGACTCAATCGAAATCCACGAATGCTGTTGGATAATTCCAAACAAGCCTTGCTAATGGACGACATTCCCGCCATGGTGTTCATCTGAAGCAGCTCGCTGTGTGATTGACACTGTAATGGACACTGAGCTACCTGGCTTCAATCACACAATCCATGAATGTTCCTTTTGTTCATCACATCCACTGAAAGATCCCTCGATGTTTCCGCGTGCAGTGTGCTTCGGTCTCCAAGAAGCCGAGTTGAGCATTGCGCGCAGTCAATCCATTCATGCATCGAGCGAGCGGTGGCAGCACATCTCCTGTACCCTGCACTGCATCGACCGCTGCACAGCCCCACTCCCCCCCTGCCGCCGAAACAGATCGATAGTCCCCATGCCGCCCAAAGGGAGACGCCCCCTTCCCCCCTCGCTGCCGAAGCGGCAGGCCGGGAGCTGAATGGGCAAAGAAAAAGGAGACAAATTATGGAAAAGGGATCGTTGTGACGACGACATGAATCCGCTCACGGCGATCATCTCATCATCCGTTCTCATCCAAAGAAGTCATCGTCGTTGATATCACTCGATATCACTCGGCGGGGAGAAGAGGGAGGGGACTGGTTCCACAATGCTCCGATTCAATGTCGTTATGATTAAAAAGGGGCATATACATTTGATCATTGTTCATTTCATCCTTTGGATCTGAATTCGTCCGGACGCATCTGCATGCACGTGCATGGATACCTTATATTAGCATTGTGTGTGTGCGTGTGTGTGCGTGCTACGGGCATGCACAGCGTGCATAACACAGACGCACCTCAACAAGATTATAAAACGTATATTATATCACGCGTAAAATTATACTTGGCCAACACACACATAAGTATAGATTATATATCTATTTCTGTTTGCTCAGATGTCGATGAAAATCATGCTTTCACATGTAAAGGACACGCTTGCTTCGTCTGAATTGAGAGTTAGTTACCTGAAGTTCATGAAGTCATCAAACATAATTATAATTATGGATCTTTTTATGAATTTTGAAAGTGCTACCATTCTGTCGATTTCAGCTGAAATTCTGGTGAATTAAACATATTACGTAACACTTACGATTGTATATTTCACAGGTGTGTTTCCAAGAATTGAACCTGTTGCAATTTACTCCTTGAACAAAGCCCGATCACTCCCATTAGGACATTACATAATAATTATTATATAAAAACCCACATTCCGAACAACAAGTGTGTGTTCGTATCAGAGATATCGAATGAACTTCAGAATGAGTGACGAACACTCAAATATGGTTATGCAGTCTGCAAACTCTTTATTATTGTTATTGGGTTAATATTACATTGTTATTATCATATTATCATTACAATTATAATTTCATGTAGTTATCGTTAATAGCATCATGCAGCTGTTTGTTTTTGTTTTTGTTTTTGTTTTTCAGTGCCCTGCACCATTTCCATCATCCACTTCAGTGTATCGGAGGCACCTGAGCTCAGCCACCGGCCAGCGCTCCTTGTAATTGCACAGAATGTTTTGAATCTTCTGGTGAAACGTGTAAGTGTTGAGATCAACGTCAATGTCGACTTTGGGCTGCAATACTCTGCGGATAATGTCCGGGATGAATCCGCCGACGGCAGTGAGAATCAGTTGGTTGGTGGAAGACAGGTGGTAGATGTCACCGAATGTCAAGATGATGATGAAGACGAAGAGCAAGAAGAGGATCATGTTGAGCAGGTTTTTAGTCGCTTTTGCCATGCTCTTGTAGATGGGCCCCGGACAACCCAGGACCTCCTGCTGGCTGACGAGGAAGAACAGCTTCTCAGGAATGCGAGGAACGTGGTTCTTGTCAACAAAGAGAGCCAGCGAGCAGGTCTTCCAGTCGGCAGTACCAGGTCCTCCTCCCCAGACGAGTTCTTCCTCCAGAACGTCATCAACATCAGAATCTTCAGACTCTACAACGGCCGATCGCAGTCGACGCTGCTGGTCAAAGTTCTGCATCTCGATTCGGGTGAAGAACTTGAATGCCATGTCTTGGTGTTCATCTTCAGGGGCGATCATGTACGTCATCACTTGAGATCCAAGTTTGTTTTTGATGAAGCTAAAAAGTTTATGACTGACTTTATAGTACGCTTCGTAGACTTTGTTGAAGCAACTCGTGCTGTACATGGTCATCCAAAATACCAGCATGACATACTTGTGCGCTGTGCTAGCATTGACGATCGCTCCCATCAAAGTCAACACCAGCGCTTCAGCCAGGAAGCCGGCCACCTCCGCGTACATACCAAGGATGGCTAACATCTGGACGATAATCGCAATGCCCATGAAGATCTGGATGAGCTTGGGGCATTTCAGCATGACCCGCTCCCTCGCTGTCCTCTTAGAATAGACCTCCTTCTGTCGCTTCCCGACTGGACTGGTCAGCTGGTCGTGGCTGATGTTCTCCAACATCAGAATATCTTCTACGCATCGATTCGTTCCTTCTGATAGAAACGCTTTGTGTTTTCCCTGTTTCAATTTTGTCTCGTTGCTGCGCGATAAATCCATTTCATTTTTTTTCGTTTGAGCTTTGAAGAACGATGGCCGATGGTGGATGAAGATTCTTCCGATCATGTACAAGGTAGGAACGCAGTAGCACACGACAGCAATGAGGCATCCGATCAAGGCAACGGGAAGATACAGCACTGATACCAAAAAGCCCACGACGCCGAACTTCTCGAAGGGAAGCAACAAGTGCGATATAGCCATGCGGGCGACCTCGATGTAAGAGACGCTCTGCAGGTCAGCCAACGCTGGCATGATGAGGTTCCTCAGGGCCACGGGGTACATCTTGTGGCAAATTGCCAAAACGATGAAACTGACAAAGTATAAACCGTACACTGCTCTTAGAGCTGAATGTGCTGGAGTCAAAAGCTGGAAAATGTTGTGGTCGACTTCCGGTTTCAAATCCCTGGCGTCCAACGCAGCCTTTCTCAGAATGATCTCGGGTTTTTCATAGACGTAGAACATGATGCATCGGAACATGAAGGGAAGAGAGATGAGTAGGAATATACCCACGCCGCCAACCAACCGAAATAAGTGACCCCATGACAGGCTTTGCTTCCAGCGCCAGTTGCAGCTGGTTTCCCTTGAAAACAGAGGAAGAAACAGGAAACGTTTGCTCCAACTACCAAAGATGCTCTGAGCGCAGCACGCTTGGAATGGCTGGCTCTTCATCAACTTGCACAAGAAGATGTTCTCAAAGATGTACCTGAAGAAGCCGACTGGAACCTTCTGCTCTGTGATCAATTTCGCGTGATCAACCACAATGTGTAGCGTCTTCAATTTGCACTCTAGCTGAACTCCATTCTTGGATGACACCTCGTCTTTGTCGGTGTACTTCTTAACGACCTCTGAAGGCAAGGTCACGGTCAGTTCATCAGACATTGGAATAGAGTACACTTTCTTCTGGGGCGAATCGCTGAACACCCAGTCTTTGAGATAAAGTGGTCCAAACAGAAGAAATCCGATCTTCAGAATAACGAGTAACGTGTACATGATATCGATTGTGAACGGGGGCTCAATACTGGAGCACGTCGTGTTGTAGTTGGATTTCGTTCTTGAGCAACATTCGTCAACAAATCTACCAATCCCGTCCTTGACCTCCCTCAACTGCTGGTAACACACTCCTTCGTGGTTGCCCATATAAACGGGTTCCACGCCTTCGTCAAAATCTCGCATCAAGATATCAACCACAGAGTTGATGGCATCTGGTTGCTCCAGTGATGCGAAGCACCCTGAAGGATTGTCCTGGAGAACCACGTCGAGATGCCCCACGCCGATGTTGAGCAGTGACAAAGATAGCATATCGTAGTTGAATGCCAGAGACAAGATGACCTCTCCGTGCCTGTTGAACACCCTGTGCCAGCGATGTGATTCATACACAACCCCTTCTCCATCCAGGAGTTGATCCGTACCATCCAGCGTGACATTGTACTCGATGAGGTTGATTCCGCCTTCTTTGAGCAATGCGATCTTCTCAAGTAGTTCGTCATCTTTCAGTTGTAATCGGCAGCCTCCTAAGTCGCTTGACCTTGTGGTACTGGAGTCGGTAGTACTGGAGTCCGCGCCAACAACAGCCACCAGTACCAGGTACACCAAAAGGCGAACCAGTTCCATGCTTGATAGACCCGTATTCAGAGGCGATTTTAATCAATATGTCTTAGGCACACATATTATACGCACGGATGTCTACTGGCTCACATGCAGCCGTTAATACATGTGAAGACAAATCACCTTAAATGGGAAAAAATACACGTCGTTTAAAATGCAGTCTTCCGTAGAATGCCAAATATATCTGGTAATTTACTCGTTTGTATGTTTATAACCCTGAAAAAGCAATAACGTGCACGCAATGTCATATATGTCTGTAAGCAAAGGTCACTGTAATCTAATATGTGTGTATAGACTCTTCGTGCTCTGCTTGTGGTCGATAGCAAGTTCTTCTTCCTGCTATAACAGGATCTAAATTTAAGTTCACATGGCCATATAAAAAACATTAGGTATTCAAACCGGGACCTAAGTACTATATGGATAGTACTGTGCAAACATATTACTTTAGATGGTGTAATTTCACGATTTTGTGATTTTTGTCTAGTTAATCACAATTGGAATAATATAAGCCGGAACCAAAATAATGTAGATATTACGTTCTGTGTTTGTCACATGTTACTATATATTAGATGATGTAATTTTATGCTTTTGTCGTGGAGAGCGATTGCTACTAATCCCAATAGGAACCGTGTACAATATTCTCGAAGGAATTCTATTTACTGCTTTATCTTGAAGACTCGTCGGTTGTATAGCGATGATATAGAATTGACTAGAATATACCTTTGCTTACTAAGTTACACATAGCTTCTTCCCTTTTTCCCTGAAATCTTCTGGAATAAATATATATGTATATATTTGTAGACTGTAGAGTCTGGTAATCGTCAGTTGTTACCTTGGGTTTTCCTTCCATCCATGGTGCTCTACGAATAAACTATTCTTGCTACAATCACGTTGTCATCAATCCAAGAATGCAACAGATTTAGATATTGAATTAGGTTCAATACTTCCGTGTTCGGACAGCATAAAATTACGACCACGTTGGGTACATGCACTTATCAATACTGAATCCACTTGGTGTAAATTTCATGGGTAATTTAAAGCGTGCGAATTGATTTGAAAATGCCCACAAGATATTGATAGATCGGTTAGCTAGGGCAACCACAGCTCCACTTCTATTCATCAACATTTCATCCTTCTATTTGTCATCACACCAATTACGACACCGAAAAGGAGGCAGAGGTTTGCATAATGGACGTCCCGATACATTCCGTGTGCTGTTCCATGAACTCGGTTGCATTCCCCAGATATTATACTGATCATTTCTTCAATACAAGGAAACAGTCTGCCTAATCGTCGCAAGGATAACATCCCAAGTGGATCCATTGAGCCAGAGGACTGCTATCTGACCATCTAGCAAACAGCTGTGTCCTATAATTCCCGAATGGGTTTGTATTTTCACCCGACGGCATCCAATATTACCACGATCAACGAAACCTGAAATACTCACGATAAAACTCAAAGAGCAATAAAATAAAACAACGAAAGGAGTAAATATATTTTATACATTTTTATTTCATCCAAAATTTGAAATTCGTGCAACATCTTCCAATATCTCATCGAAGGTTTAACACCGCAGAATAAATCTTTTATTCCGCAATGCACCGAATGAACCCAATCAGAAGACAGCAAATGAAACGGCAGGACGCACTTTCTTCCCTTGTACTCAAAATGAAAAACGTTAGAAAAAAAAAAAAAAAAAAAAATGCAATAAATGCGGATTATAACTAATACGATTTAGCAGTCAAAAAAATATACATCCTTACTCCGCACTCATCCTTGCATACCCCAACATATAAAAAAAGGGCAAAAAAAAAGGGGCAAAAAAAAAAAAAAAAAAACATTCAACTAACGAATACACACTCTCAAAAATACTGACAAAAATAAAGAACATCAAATATCTTTATCCTTATTCTTATGCTTCTTGTGTTTCTTCTTTTCCTTCTTAACTTTCTTCTTCTTATCTTTCTTGTGTTTCTTCTCAGATATTGAGCCGCCAATTCGCTCTCGTTTCGCCGCTTCCATGTTACGAGATGAGAGTCGGAATCGGTGTCGCTATGTTTCCGCGTCAACTGTTTCTTACTCGCAGCCGATTTCGCGAGAGGCAGGTCAACGTCTTCATCGTAATCCGGCTCAAAGATGTCTTCCTCCATGACAGAAATCTTCCGATCCACGATCGGCTTGTGGCTCCTGTCCGCCGCCGAGACGTTGCGTTTGTCAGTCGGTGGGGGTTCTGGGTGCGACTTGAGTTTGTCGCGCAGATCAAACGGCTGACTGTTCCTTCGCTTCGTGTCCTGCGCCGTGACCGTCACTTGGAAAGAGTGACCGTCATCCTTCGTTACCTTACGCTGCTTCTCTTTTTCCCCGCGTACAGGACTCGGAGATCCCTCCACAAACACCTTGCGGCCGCTCGCCTGCTTCTGCTGGCGTGATTTGGTGGCGGGTGGAGGCGATCGCATGCTGGCTGACGACACGACGGCTCCCTTGCGAGGCTTATTGGCGAGCAGGTTCTCAGCGCTTTCGATGACTGATTTCGGCAGAGATGACTTCAAAGGATCCAACTTCCTGCGCTTGGAGGCGGCTACGATGACCTCCTCATCTTCACTCGATGACGCGTCTTTCTCCCACTTGGAGAGTTCTGGCGCCTGAACGAACATCTTGGCCTCATCCCGTTTCTCCTCCCCTGCTTCCGTTGCCTTTGGCCTCTTGAGCAGCTTGGGTTTGAGGTCCTTGGTCTTCCTCTTCTCGATCTTGTTGCGATCCGGGGTGACGCGAATGGGGCTGATGGTTTTCTTCTTCGGCATCTCGTCCTTTAACTTCTTGACCTCCTTTGGTTTCGGTGGCTCAACTGGAGCAAATGTCCTTGACCATGGTCCTTCAGGCGTCGTGCTTCTCCTCTTCAGCACATCTGGAGAGGGCACCCTCGGCGGTGCACTGCTTTTAGTGTCGCTCGGCACGTGGCTGCCGTTCTTCGCAGCCCCTTTGGAACTGGGGCTCAGCTGGCTGGGGGCGGGGAGATCGCTGTACAGGGGCGAAGGGCAGCGCTTCTCAACCATAATACTTTGCCTTGGAGATTTCTCCGTTCTTTTCTTTTCAGACTTCTGCTCGTGGCTCTTGGCTTGGCTGTTGACCTCAGCCTCACGTCTCTTGCTTTTCTTCTTGCTTAAATCCTCTCGCTTCTCAACTGGACTCCTCCTCACAGGACTATGGTCTTTCTTCACAGGACTACGATCTTTCTTCACATGACTATGGTCTCTCTTCACAGGACTATGGTCTCTCTTCACAGGACTATGGTCTCTCTTCTCTACACTTTTATTCCTCTTCTGGGATGTCTTGTTCCTTCGCTCAGGACTTCTGTTCCTCCTCCTCGAGGGACTCTTCTTCCTCAATTCAGGACTCTCTTCCCTCCTCAACGGACTCTTGATTTTGCACAGGGGGCTTCTCTTCCTGGGAGAGGCGCTCCTTTCCCTCCTCTCGACACTCTTGTTCCTCCTCACCAGAGGACTCTTCTCTCTCCTCTCCTCACCAACCTTCCTCTCTCTGCCTGAAGGACTCTTGTCTCGCCTGTCTTCCACACTGACCTTCCCCATTTGCCTCTCCGTGCTTCTCTCCCTCGCAACAGGACTCGCCTCTCTCGTATCTCGTGTGCTCAGCTCGACCTTCTCGTCCTCACAGTCCAGCTTTGTCTTTCTCTTGCGTTCTGCTTTCTCCGGTGAGCTGGCCTCGTGCGCAGTTGCTGAGCTTTCGTCTTCGCTGGTTGCCCTGGACTTCTTGGAACTCTTGCCTTCATCTTTGTTCTTCTTGTCTTTCTTCTTCTTCTTCTTTTTGCTGCTATCTTTCGCTGGCTTCAGTTTCTCTTTGCTCGCTTCAACCGGCCTCCTCTCCTCTCGGTACCGTGATGATCGTTCGGCTTCCCTGCGGTAATCCCTCTCACGCTCAGCGTGATCGTGAGATCTGGAGTCCCGGTAATAGTCGCGCCTGCTCCGGTCGAAGCCCTTCTCCCTGCGATCCCTCTCCATGTAGTCCCTCCAGAGGGCGTCATACTCCTTCTTGGATCGCCCAGGAGATCGGCGATCGCGATGGGCAGGCGACCTTGACCTTGACCTCCTGTGTTGGCGCGGAGGGGCGTCAGATGGCGCTGCAATTGGGTAGCCTTGGTGCCGCATGCGGTCGTACCATTCACGGTAATAGTTAAAGTACTCCGCCCACTTGGAGTCTCTGTATGGGTCAGTGGGGTAGTGGTACTCCCCCTGGGGAGGCTCAGCTGAGGCAAAGCGCAATTTCTCATAATCGTAGCCGGGGTAATAGGAAGACTGTGGGGGCCAGGGATGACCTCCAACAGGAGATCTCGATCGTCTGCGATGAGGGGAACGACCTCGGTGGTCCCGCCTGGGAGATTTGGGTCGATGCGAGGACAGAGCAGGGGCTCTTCCGGGGGATTTGCTCAGAGTGGGAAGAGGAGAACGAATCCTGAAGGGAGAAATTGAGCGTTGCCTTGAAGGGGAGGTCTTGGCGGGGGGAGACCTTGAGATCTTCCTTGGAGGCGGGGTGATTGTGCCAGGCGGTGGAGTCAACGAGCGCTTGCGTGGCGCCACCTCCGGTCGTGGGGATCCAGTTGGCGGTGGGCTCCTTAGGTTCTTCTTCCCGGGGCTCTTTGGGGGGATCGGGGAACAAGCGTGACTGGGAGAGGCCTTCCTGGGAGAGGCTGGATCAGCGGAGGCCCTACGTGGAGGTGACTTGGACCACTTCTTGAAGGCGGGAGATCGCTTGGGGGATTTCCTGAAGGGCGATCGGGACCTCCTGGGTACAGGACTCAATCTCCTAGGAGAGAATGAGGTTGCCCTCAAGGGGAGCGGAGATTTTGATCTGGATCTCCTGCGGGGGGGAGGGGGGCTGCGGGACCAGGATTTCCGCTTCTTCAGGGGAGTACGGGATCTGCTTCTTGGTCGGGATCTTCCAAATGATCGTGACCGAGACCTGGTGAAGCGACGACCCTTCGACCTTGACCTTGACTTGCCACGCAGCCCAGGCGACCGCCTCAATCGAGGTGACCTTGAACGGGATCGACTTCCACTCAGAGAACTGCGCAAAATAATGAAAAAGGAAACTGACAAAGGGTGAACAAAATTGCTGTGAAAACCCACCTTGATGACCTTGATCTTGGCCTCCTTCTGGATCCACGAATGAACTCCTCCATGGCGCCCTCAAGTGGGTCATAAGACTTGTTCCTATAGAATATAAGAATAAATTTAACCTGCGCATGAATACACCAGGAGACGACTGACTTCCTGAGGACATCTCTGAACTGATAGAACTCGTCTCGCGACAAAGGCGGCTTCTGTGGCCCAAAGCGACCTATATCGCGACCTCTTGACCCTGAAGGCATCGGCCCAGTGCCCGGAGGAGCGGGAGGTCCTGAAAAGGGATGCAGTTTAGATAACAACCGTGATTCTCAAATTCCAAACCAACCTCGTGGGGCGACACTGAAGCCAGGAGGGGGAACGTTCATCGAAGGAAGTTGAAGGGGGGCTGTGACCTTATCAGGCAAGCCAGGGGGTCCAGGAAGGGCAGGCTGCATCTGTATGGAGGGAGGAGGGGGTCCATTGAAGCCCATGCTCATCAGAGGAGGGAGGTCCCGATGGGGAAAAGGGTTCATGGAAGCACCGTGATGGTGACGGTCACGGTTGTAGAACGACTGGCGAGGGGGTCCGTTGAAGTCTAGTACGGGATAATCTGAAATAGATATGGTTACAGGAGGAATGGGATAGATAGCGATGCGCACTGTTCATTAGCGGGGGTCTCTGTTGCATAGTGGTTGAAAAGATGGCTTGAGGAGTTCCGTATTCAGCGCCACTGCGAGAGAAATAAAGAATAAGTGAATTGTTGAAATGGCATCGTAGTACACTGACTCCACGCCAGGGGGACGATCATTCTCAATCGGGGTCGGACGTGGAGAGGCATCCCTTGTGACCGGTGACGAAGATGCAGAAACATTGTTTGAGGAGACTGAAGTCGCTGGCTTCCCAATCAGATCCGCCTGTCGAGCCCTGATTACCTGATTACCGAGGAAACAATGACATCGTGATGTGAAGAGCGATCCGAATCACTTACTTGAGGCGGCAAACCAACAAGCTCCGGAGGCAGATCATGGAATTTCTGACCCAGAGAGGAAGGAGGAGGAGGTGGAGGATTCTCCTGGGAAGGGGCGGGCGATTGGTTGGGGTTGGGGGAATTAACGGCAGGGGAGCTGATGTCGGGGGTTGCACTGGGGGTCTTATCAACAAACGCTTTGGCCTTCGTGTAGCCCGTCTCGTTCAGGTAGTTGTTAACGGCCGTACGAAGGAAACGATTCGGAATGAGTTTGTCGGGCGACTGATCTGGTTTCTCACAAACAGGGCAAGTGTGCGTCTCGGAGTCCAAGAGACTGTCCCTGATGCCTGCGAAAGACCGTGGGTATGATAGATCGCTAAAAATATCAGCACTCACATTCATCGCAGAAGCTGTTTCCGCAGCAAGCGATGACGACCGCATCGGAGAGCAGATCGTTGCAGAGGGCGCAGAGCAGCTCCTTCGGGATGGCCGACTCTTCAGATTTGCTGGCGTTGGTGTCGGTCTTGTCGACAACAAACGGCGGCTTCTCCTTTTTGCCTTCTTTGTACGCCGCTCTACAAAAAACAAGCGTTGATAAACGCAAGCACCAAACACCGAGAGACTCACGCGTCCAGAGTGGGCACAGCGTACTGTCCGGTCTGCAGCAGGAGGGCGCCAGGGACGGTGGGGTCAGAGACGGGAGTCAGGAAGCTGGCGGGAATGCCGGTGCTCCTCTTGGCGCGATGCAATCCTTCCTCCTGAGGGAAAAAGTGCAATCGCAAAACGACGAAGCTAAGAGCGTACCTTTTTAACTGGGCAATTCTGAATGAAGTGACCTGGTTTGCTGCAGTTGTGACAGACGTAACCGGTCAGAGGTCGTCCGACCGGATACTTGCTCTTCACATAACTGTCGTGGAAACACGTAGTTATTACAGATCAACGAGTGAGTACTGCGGCTTACTTAGAGGAGTCGTAGTCGCGGGTGGATTGATCCATCATGGCTTTCATTTTGTCCTCTTCCGTTCCTTTGGCGTTCGCCAAATCCGCCGTCTGTTGAGATTGGTTAGAATCATGACACACTTACAAATCATTGACCTACTTTCTTGAGCCGTTCTAAAGTCATGGGAACGCCGCCAGACTGATGAAAACAAAGAAGCAGAAGGTTAGAGGCGATGAATCCAAATGAAACATAAAAGCAATCGTCCCACGCAGAAATATTCTTCGCTGGTGAGTGTCAAGATTTACATGAAATTCTTCCTCCGAGGCATCCAAAGCGAGCGTCTGCTCCCACAAACGTCATCAGAACGGATTTGTGAAGTTATTGTTTTGAAAATAAAAAAATGCTTTCTGATCAAAAGAAAATGGCTGAGATGACCAAAACGCAAAGTTTATTGCAACTTCACTCAATTCATTATTAATGATAAATTCGTAATCATCATTCCATAATGGTCAAGTGTTGAAAAATGCTCAAAAAGAAGGAACATTAATAACTTAGGCACACACAAAAATACTATTTCAGATTTGTTCAAATACAAAAATCGTCTTATAAATAAACCCTAATTTCAAATGTTTCAAAGAGAAATGGAAGTATTTTCAAGAGAAGGCTTATTCAGATGAACAAATCAATGAATTATATGTTGAACAGCACAAAAAAAGAAATGATTAAAAAAAAAACATGAAAAGAATATGAATTATCCTGAAAAAAAAAGACATTAAAAATGTATGTAAAGTAACTTTGACAAAAAAAAATTATTGGCAAAAAAAAAAGGTGAGCAATATCTAAGGGTATAATTGAATAAAAAAACAAAAAACACTGAATGCTAGACGAATAAACATGAATGTTGAAAGAGGACAATCAGAAGATGAACCTACTCATAAAATAATGAAATATCTCAAAAGCATTACGGAAAGGTTAATAAATAAACATGATCAAGGAACTCAGTGTAAATATACAATGTATGCAGTATACATTAGAAACATCAGAATGAATGAAATTGAAAAATTGGAAATACAAAATGAAAGACGAAATACATTAAAAAAAAAAACAACATTCAAAATACATGAATCATGAGGTTGACGATCAGTTTGAGATGAAAGAAAGGCATCCAGTGCGAGTGATGTAATAAAAACATTCATAAAATAACGCAGCACAGGTCAAAGATCGGCAACATCCCACAAGCAGAATAATTTCTAAAATAACAAGCTAAAAATAAATATGATTACAATTACTGCGTATTATGTACGAGGAAGTCATCTGCTGGTGCTAAGAAATCAGACCTAATGATGTAAGACTATTTCTGTTCTCCCTCATTTAGCGGGCATGATTAGCTGATTACCATGTCTTGAATAAATACAATTAGTAGCCATAGCAACCAAGGACCCCAAGTGTTCAAGACAAGCAGATCTGTCGGGAGCGCACGGGAATAGAAATACCCGTTGAATCCGTCTGTCAAGCGAAGCAAATTCCTGCGGGATTTATAAACGTTTCCTCTTCCGGATGAACTCATGAAACAGCAACAAATGAAGAGAGCCAATAAGTCGGACTTCCTTTCACTGTGCATCAGAGCAGCTTGAGGCAAATGAATTCTCCAGTGACCATGAAACACTCAAAGAGAAACGAAGCAATTCCATGACGTCTTGCACAATAAGCGAGAAGGAAATGGCGTGAATTGGCCCAAGATATTCCATCCGTCAGATTGCACAACTGCAGAACACTCAATTATGGCTCCATTTTAAAAGATAGCAGAACAGCGAAAAGCAGATCCATGAATAATTAATTTCAATGCAATTTATTGCTCAAGTCCCAAATCGTATGTGATTTTTGCAACTATTGCTAAACAAATTTCAACCACAATGAAAGAGACGAGTCGTTCTGGAGCAGAAAATTGTTGAATGAAATCAAAACGCAAAGTTACGCCCCCCCCCTCCCCAAAAAAAAGAAAAAGATTAAATGTGAATTAAATTTAACGGCAAGAGTAATCCACTTTTTTCCAATGCAAAATGCATCGGACGTCAACGATAAACGTCAAAACGAGAAAAAGAGAACCTCGGATCAGAAGCTGAAGTGAAGCAAAACGGCAGAACAGGGAGAACAAATGCCCGATCCACACATCATCATAGAGCAACATTAAATATATTCTCTCACCCAACCGGAGCCCAAAGGAAGATCTTTCTACAGACGCGCGAGTGAATTCTATATTCATAGATTGAATCCGCTAAGACGAGGAAAGCTCAGAAGAATGCAAAGGAAATCCGGGAATGAAATACATTCAGATCTGCTGAAAACTTTGTCGCTTGTAATAAGCAGTTCTCTTGAAGAAATCTCGGCCATCAAACCGTTACCTGATGCACGGCCGTGGCTCAAAATCAGACTCCAAACAACATCGCAGTTCGGTTTTATCAAATTACAAGCAGGAGGGAACGAGAGACGTGAGCAAGACGTTATTGAACACAGGTCTTCACTTCTTTCACCCAAGCGAGCAAATCTTTCGATCGCGAGCTCTAAAAGCTGACGACGCATCCAGAAATCTTTTACAGTAAGATTACAGTCACATGCTTCCACTTGCTCACAATCCTCACGACCGATGACTGTGCGTCTGAGCAACGACAAGCAGCAGTCAGCGGAGAGAGAATTCAGATCTGTGCATCCGCGGCGCTACTTATGAGCCATGAAAGGAACACCATAAAACACCATGGTTGCATAACCATGTACACACAAGATTTATTCAACACGCAATACAAATTAATAATTTATAACAAATGTAAAAAGTTGGCAAAAACTAAAACCCAGTGAAATGCCAAGTATAAAAAATATAAACTTTTAAAAATTTAACAAATCCAGGTCATGTACAAGAGATACATAACCAGTAATAAATAATATTATTATACTAATATTGAGTAGACAGATGTATTTTGTGACGGAACAGAGATCGTTGAAGCCGTTTAAACGTTTCACGACACGCCTACCTGAACTGACGATTGAATTTGGAAAGAGGCAAGAAAGAGCGAGTACGTACTCCAGGAGCGTTGTTAGCGAGAAGTGGAGTCGGCATTTCTCTTTTCATCTGCATGTCTCTGCGAATCCAACAAATTAGTTATTTGGAGTCAAAATTAATACGTGACGGAACTCACCGGGACTTGCTGGGTCGCCCTACGGGAATCCTGGCAACCACAACCGACGTGTTCTTTGGAATGAGCTCCTCTGCTTCATTGTAAACTGAAGAATTAGAATTCAGGGTAACATTTAATGAGGATTCACGTCAGACCAACCTTCTCTGGTTTGAGCGTTGACAATTTGAAGATCAAAGTCAAGCGAGCCACTTTTGGTCAGCCGCTTGTTTTGAAGAATCGACTTCTTCAAATCAGCGAGCGAGATGTGCATTCCATCGAAGGTTAGAGTATCGTAGTCTTTGCTACTTTTGAATTTGTAGTGAATACACGACATGGCGACGTATCAAACACTGATCAAGTTTAACAATGAAAAAGTCATTTGTGTTTGGAGATCTAGTGACTCAATGAGTCAAGTGTCCTGTGACTTGAATTGAAGATGCACGATTCAAATTTGAACTTGAGATGAAAATCAAAGAGTCACATGTGTGATGAGGAAATAAACTCCAAATTTCTTCTCAGTGAAATTCACACCATCAGGCAAAGCACGCAGAGATCAACTAAGAAAACGGACAACCGTTAAACAAAATTCCGAAGGGAAAGTCAACGAAATCGCTTACCTTGCAGTCCTTCTCAGTATGTTAGGAAGTCGAGAGAGGATTTTTTGATTTCAGCCACCGACCTCCGCAACGGAAACCGATTGAAATTATCCAATTATCTGAAAATGTCAACATGAATATTTTATATGTCGATGCCTAATTGCCGAGAAGCAGCTGTGGAATATATTTAACCAATATTCACCTTCTATCAATCCACATTTCACGGCAGTCTTTGTTGAAAATATGCAAACTGATTTGACATACAAAGCAGAGTCGAGTCAACATGGCGGAATGAAAACGAGATGGCGGTTAAAGTTAAAATGACCAAACGAAAACATCAGGGGCCCTCATGAGGATCGTCGGCATGCAGGCGTAATTACATGGCATAATTTAACTTGACTTGACTTGATTTGATGGGTTGAAATAGTGAGCAAAGCTCTTTTTGACCCTTGGTTAGTTGTTGTTATTGTGTTATTGGATTAGGTGGAGAGTGAGTTTTAGATGTTTGTGTGGTTGAATTTTAGGGGGTGGTGTTTGTAAGTTTTGTTTATGCGAGATTTGTGGGAGAGTTGATGGTGTCTGCTGGGAGGGAGATGCTGTTATGATGCGGTGTGGTAAGGCAGTTGACTAAGTAGTTGTGTTTGTCCTCTGTTTGCTCAATTTGTGGTCGATGTAGTCTGAATGGGGGGTAGTATGTCTCAGTTCGTTGATGATTTTGTATGTCTCAATCAGGTTGGTCCGTAGTCGCCTGTAGGTCAGGGTTGGCAGTCCGAGTTTTTTCAGTCGTTGTGGGTAAAGCAAGTGACATAATCTAGGTAGTGTTTTTGTGGCTCTCATTTGTATTCTTTCAATATTATTGATTTTTTTTTTTATAGATGGGGTGTCCAGACAGGGGAGCCACATTCAAGAGCGGGGCGAATTTTGGCTTTATAGAGAGTGAGGAAAGTGTCGTTGTCTGCGTGGCGAAATTTGCGTTTGATGGCATTGAGTGTTCTGGAGGCTTTGTTTGTGATGTTATTAATGTGGTCTGAAAAGTAGAGTTTGATGTCGATAGTGATGCCAAGGTCTTTTTCTGTGGTATTGTTGTATATGGGTTGATTATTGATTGAATAGTGTATTTTGGGGTTGTCTTTTCCAAAATGCAGAGTGTTGCATTTGTCAGGGTTGAATTTCATTTTCCAGTCATTAGTCCAGTCGTGTTTTTTGTCAAGGTCTTGTTGGAGTCGGTGATGGAGATGTCTGGGTCGATGGTGTAGCATTTTGTGTCGTCAGCAAAGAGGAGGGTTGGGCAGATGGAGGAGTCAGGAAGGTCATTGATGAAAAGGGAGAAGAGTATGTGGCCAAGTACACTCCCTTGGGGGACACCGCTGATGGAGGAAAGCTGGACTCGCTGTTGGCGGTTTGATAGAAAGCTTTTGATCCATTTATGTAGATTGCCAGATATCCCTTAAGAGGAGAGTTCATGGAGTAGGAGAGGATGTGATACAACGTCAAATGCCTTTCAAAAATCTAGGTAAGTGGTGTCTATGTTCAGTCCATTGTCGAGGGCTGTCTTCCACTGGTCAACAGCAATGAGGAGTTGGGAGGTGCAGGAGCGACCTGGGCGGAAGCCATGTTGGGCATTGTAGATGAGGTTGTTTGATTCCAGGTATTCAGTGAGTAGACCCCGTAACCAGTCAGTCAATAGATTTATGACTGTCTAGAAGCTTTTCCGACTGGCTAGTCACTAAGCCGACCCTTTTATGGCTGTTCAACCACAAACAATTTTCGACTGACTAGCAATGACTAGAGTGTCATGACACAATGCAATAACAAGATTATGTTAAGCAAATAGACAGCTACTGCCTACATAGGTATTCAGTACACCATATAAATACCAGGAGCCTAAGGTTTAAAATAAAAACATCCTTTATTAGACCAAAAAACTCAAAAACAAAGAGGCCATGGTCAGTCACCATACCAAAACCAAATACTGGTTAAAATAAAAAATGGCACATAATGGAACACTGCAGGACTTAATTAATACGATGAAACATAAAAAGCATTTGAGATTCTTACTGAAATTAATACTAAAAACAACATATAATATCACAAACAAAACCACAAATTAATGGGCATACACTGCACACCATAGCACAACCGGTAGTTTATCAAGTCTTAATTACCCCTTGATTGACACATAGATACATTGACAATAGTCCCTATACTGCATTTTCATCTATACAGTATTATACATACATAGTGTAGATGATTATGATGCTCAACAGTCAACCCATTGAATCCAAAATCAAATGAGCAAAAATCATCAAGTCACAAACTCTCAATTGCTCTTGATTGATACATCCTAGATGTGAATGGTAGATACGTAAACCATACATTGACTACTGTTATAACACTTTACTGTATAAATGAATACAGTACTAAACATAAAAGTCTGGTAGTAATTGATAAGGAAAGACACAAAACAAAAACATAAACTTATGCTGCAGAGAACTTGAATGCCAGATATCTTTGCATATTGCAGTTGTTAGAAAAGGGATTCAAGAAAAAAAATTGTCGTGAATAAAGGAAATTTGATTAAGCTTGTAAGGTGCTAGGCTTGATCTCTTTCCATTGAAGTATTTCCGCACATATTTTTCACACTTCATAATTTATATTTAAGAAACTTGAGAACCAGATAAATTCAACTTTCTCAGAAAAATTGTCTTCTTTTATCCGACTAAGCATAGAAATGAAATTATCTCACAGTATCTAAATTTTAATGTGAACAAGTATTGCATAGTTTGCACAAAGTAACAGATCATGAGAAAGCGAAGAAAAATTCGAGCTACCTCAGATGTCAGTTCCTTACGCATCAACTTAAATGCTGCCTGTGATTTTATCCGTTTGTCCAATCGATTATCACAGATTTTGGTTTCAGCGCACCAAAACAGCAAAATAATAATTCAACTAAAGTGGGCCTGTTTTTATCTGTTCTGTGTTTTTACACACGTTATAGTAAGTATTTAATATCGGAAATTACTATATTTTATTTCGTGTGAATTTACGAGATGATTGTTTCCTTGAAGTGGTATAGTACAGGCTGATTGTTCCTGTAATTGTCAAGGTTAAATTTGAATGATTCTATTGAAGGCCTATTTATCAGTGAGTGAATTCCATATGATGGTATTTCTATTATTGAAGGTGTTACTTTTGAGGTTGCTCTTTGAGTTTGAGGGGAGTAGGGTCTTGTCACGGTAGCGAATTCCACTGCGTTGGGTGTGCTGACTTCTCAGTTTGATGAAGGAACACAGATTTTCTATGTAACACCCGCTCATAGTTTTGTAGAGCTAGATCATGTTTGTTTGGATTCTGTGATACTTGATTGTTGGGAGGCCTAGTTCTCGATGTCTATTGGGATAGGTTAGGCTGCTCATACTTTGGAGCTATTTTGCAGCCTGTCGCTGCACTGATTCCAGCTCTTTAATATCAGCCTCACATTATGGGTGGTACACAGAAACACAAAAGTCCACGTGGCTTCGCACCATGCCCTTGTACAGGGGAAAAAAGTATCCCTGTCAAGGAATCAGAATGTTTGGCGGACTGTATCAAACCAAAAAATTTGCTTTTCAGACTTTTTCTGCTATATGGAACGAGAATGAGAATTGCTCTTATAATGAACAAAATGTGTGGGGCAAAGAGAACATAGACAGATTTCGTATACTTTAGGAAGTTCGTCTTCATATCTATGCCTTGGTGTGTAAATTATTTTGATTATTACTAGACCCCGGAGGCGCTGCCAATATGTACTAGCATCGCTGATTGGCTGTTTAGCCAGCTGCTGTCGACTGGTGCCGTTGGCCAGCTGCTATTAGTCGATCACTGTCATCAGCAGCTTTCATCCAATTCAATCCATATATTTTACATTTAGTATTATAAGAAGTTATCATTTGTACAAGTCTTTATTGTGTTTATGGTATTGTTTATATACTTACTATCTGAGCTATCTGTGAAAGTAGATTTTATTCAGTTTACATCATTAAAATTAATTTAAGGATTTATGCCATGCTCTATGCATGCCCATATACGAGGGTAGTCCCAAAATATATTGGACTGACATAGGGTGCGAAGTATACTAGTTCATACTAGGGTTAATGTGAAATATTCCTTCACGAGTACTAGTAGATCACTTGTTACTAACTACATGTATATCACTGGTACTTACCTGGCATCAAGCCTGCTACATTTTGATTGATTGTTCTTTAACTATTATAACTTATAACACTGCCGAACCTTCATTTCAGAATTCAGAGGCCAAAAGTAATTTGTATTGACCTCTCATAACACTTGGTCCATTACACTTTTTGTCTATATGTATTGCTTTTGTTGGTCTGAAAATTTAGTGGCATTCCATTAATTTTCCTGCAATTAGCTAAGCTATACATGTAACATTGACCAACAATTGCAAACCGAGACATAAAAAAATGTGAATTTTTCATTCAAAATCCTGATGTAACAACTCATTTGATTCACCATCCTCTTTCCTCTTCCAAAATATTCCTCTATTTACAGTAAAGCCCCTCTAACTCGAAAATGGATAACTCGAAGACCCCTCTTCGTTGAAGTGTTTTCAAAGTCCCGACAACTCCCCTATACTTTAGCATTACAGATTGCTTGGATTCCTCGAACCCCGCTTTGTCGAAAAACCCTGTTCCTCGAACATATTTTTCGGTCCCTTGAGGAAAATCGAATTGTATTCGTCGAAGTTTTTTTTTTATAGATCAAAGTACCCTTTTGCTAATTGCAATTAACGCAATTCTGTTTACTGTTTTTGACAATCGTTTACAAACAGAGTTCAACTCGCTTGTCACCTCTCGCATTGTTCAGAAGTCAGCGTCTCAGTCTCAGTCTTTTCATTGCGTAATCGACCGCATCGTGTCGATTAAAGCAGCCGCCATGTTCAAAGGTTCAATTAGCAGCAAGCGTCCTTTTGTTTGCGATGCTTGGTTAACAATAGAAGAGAGAGAGCATGTAGTGGATTTTTGATCAAAGTAAAACACATGAAGGCGTCTTTGATGAAGACGATTACAGAAAGCGGTATAGCCTCAGATGTTGAATAGGCGGGAAACATCAATAATAAATAAACTGTGCCCATCAGTATAAAACCCGATCATTCGTCACAACAAATTAATCATTCTATCGACGAATCTTTGCGAGACATCTCTGCAATAATAGCAACTAAACAAAAGATCACATGTGTAACGCTGGAGACCAAGTTCCTGGCGTTCCGCAAAGCTGAAGCTGGAGGGAAGAAAAAGGCCTTTGCCGATAAGTTTAGATTCCCACCAAGCACCCTGTCAATTTGGATCAAAAATTCTGAGAAGATTCAAGCGCACTATAGAGAGAGTGGAGATGACAGGAAGCAAGCGAGGTTGTGTAAATACCCGGACGTGGAAGAGGCATTGATGCTGTGGTTCAAGGTGGCAAGAACAAGGAATATCCCTCTCTCTGGGCCGTTATTGTACATTTTGTAGTAAACAACGCAAACAAATCGTTTTATTTTATTTATATATTTTTTTTTTCATGTGTTGGTAGCTTTGTGTTGAAGGGTAGGTCATTACGCTATCATAACGTAATTTGAGATCAATTCGCTATCTTAACATCATCTCATAGATCATAACGCTACCAAAATGTTGAGAATTCGAAAACCCCGATTCGTCGAAAACTCTCTTCATTGAAGTGTTTTCGCTGGTCCCTTCAAATTCGAGGTAGCGGGACTTTCATTGTACTTCCTCTTCCTACTGAGTGAGTGAGTGATGGGGTTTTACGGCTCCACCCAACCCATTCGGGTGATACGGGCGCCAGTCTTCCTACTGCATATATTATTTGCTTGCAATGGAAAGGTAATTAGAACCTTGCTGAATTTGCGTTAGCATGCTCTACAAACAAAGTGATAATGGTGATTATGATGTGCATGGTAAAAATAACCTATTGAAGGTTATGAGACACACTAAAGTTCTTGAACGTGAGTCAAGCAAGTGAGTGTAATTGAGTGGGACATCATAGAATTTGGAAATCATCCAATCTCAAAATTACCACACTAGTACCATATGTAGAGAGTAGTGCATGTTTGTTGTCATCATTATACATCCGGACGACATAGCAACTTTGCCAAGCCACTCTAATTTATTTATTTATTACTTCAAACCTATGAATCGCGAAATTCATAAAGAAATAAAACAGTTCAAACACGATGTACAATAAAATATAAATAAAATGATAAAAAGTTGATTTGTTAAGATATGTCATTAAAAGCTTTTCAGAAAAAGTGTGTCTTAAGTTTTGATTTATTTTCAAGTAGGTGTGATGAGAGGCGAATACTTTGGGGTAGTTCATTCCAAAGAGAAGGAGCAGCAGAACTGAAGCAACAACCACCCACACTTTTTAGCTTGTATTGCACAGGACTTATTCGTATATGGGAGGACGATCTCAGACGACAAGTTGGACGATGTACGCTGATCCGTTGGTCGATGTACGCGGGTGCTAAGCCATGCTGGGCTTTGTAGGTCATGAGGCAAATCTTGTACTGCACTCTGGATTCAACAGGTAGCCAATGCAGCTGTTGAAGAATTGGTGTGATGTGATCGCTCCTCTTTGTTTTCACGACCACACGAGCAGCAGCATTTTGCGCTTTCTGGAGCCTGTTTCTCACTATGACGTGGAGCCTGTAAAAGAGCGCATTGCACTTGTCTAAACAGGAGATGACACGGCCCTGCATCAGGGCACGAGTTGCAGATGTTGTGAGGTACTCGCGAATTCCCCAAATGTGATTGACGTGGAGGAACATAGTCCAGCACAGAGCATTCATGTGATCTTCTAAATTAAATGCAGTGTTAAATAGCACACCGAGGTTCCTAATAGACGTGGACGGATTGATGTTGTTACTGTTAAGTGTCAGTGTTGGGCGATGGGTTGGCTGACTGGACTTCAGATTTGGACGCTGAATCACAAGCATCTCAGTCTTGTCCTCATTTAGCTTTAAGTAGTGGTCGTTTATCCATCGTTTGATGGCACTCACTGAAGGTAACTTTAAGCCGCTGCTAGCCGCCGATCTCAATGCTGGGCCGATATCTCTGATTAGAGCAGCTAGCCGGTTTTTTTTTACTGCAGCCAGCCGATTCTGGCTAATTACAACCAGCTCCGGGTGTATTTATTACGTTTATGTGTATTTTATTTTAATCGATCGTCATTTAATAGTTTTCGTTTGATTTTTACTAATTTGTTTGTTGAGACCCGCGTCTTCGGAAAATTTCCGGAAATCGTCGAAAATTTCCGAGGGCATCAGCGGAAGTGGATATTGGAAATATCGAACTAAGCAAAAATCGATTCTTTCCGTTTACAACGGTTTTTATCCACACCCCTCTGTACCAGAGTAACACCAGGTAACGCGATAATTTCAGTATAAGCTCAATTTAGCATATCCTCTAATAACCTATTAGGCAAACCATGAATTGCGATTCTAATTTTGCCTTCAATATACTCGACCTGGCGCGCCCCGCGCGTGGTTAAAGTTGAACAAAAACTTGTTTTCAACAATCAACTGTTAGGAAAGTTTGAAAGTTTATATGCAACAATTTCACGGTACTAACTCTGCGGCCAACCAAAGGGTACCTACTACACCTGAGCTGAGACTAGTACTAGCTCCTGTGATTCACAATTACTATATTGCCGTATCTGTAACTGTTAGAATTAACGACTTAAATAGGAGTCTTTGAAAATAAGTCGATCCCAAGTTAGAGAGAATAGCCTAGAGAATCTTATGCTTATTAAAAATCATTATTATGCTACCTGTAGCCGAAAAGATGAGCCGTGTGTGAAAATCTTACTAAATTAGTCTCTTTTTTTTTTTTTTTTTTTTCTCTCAGGTGCACGATGTCTCGAGGCCCACCACAAATCGAGGGAATGGTATCCCTGAAAGTCGACAATCTCACTTACCGCACATCCAAAGAAGATCTTTTGCAAGCATTTGAAAAATACGGGGAAGTGGGTGACGTGTACATCCCTCGAGACCCGTACACTCGAGAGAACAAAGGCTTTGCATTTGTGCGCTACTACGAAAAGCGAGACGCTGAAGATGCAATTGACTCCATGGATGGCGCAGTGCTCGACGGCAGGGAGCTGCGTGTCCAAACTGCCAAATACGGGCGTCCGACTGAACCCTCGAGGGGCGGGCGAGGGGGTGGAGGAGGAAGGAGGCGGAACAGGTAACGCAGGGGTGCCTGGCGTGTCTTATTTTTCATTGCTTTCTTTCTTCAGATCATATTCAAGATCGAGATCTCGTTCAAGGGACCGTAGACACAGGTCCTACAGTCGCTCCAGATCCCGCAGCCGAGACCGGGGCTATGGTGGCCGTTCGCGATCTCGCAGCAGGGGTCACAGCAGGTCAAGCAGCCGTGGTCGCAGCCGGTCTCGTTGAGGAATGACCCCCGGCTGACCTCTCCCTCCTCCTTCATGCATTTTGCTGAATCAAAGGTTATTTTGCCTTCCTGTACTTTCGAAATAAATTTTCCGTTTTTTTTTTTTTTTCTTTGTGAATTCTTGTTTGTAATCTCTCTTGTACCCTGTGTGACAGGCCCAGCTGCAGTCTTGCTGAGCTGTGCTGGCGGCAGATGCAGCTGCCAAGGACTCAGCGGTCGCTGTGCTGCTGAGCTGAGTGGCGTCCGTTATTTGCAGTATTTCTGTACTTTGGGTAAATGTGACCAACGGAATTAGGTTCCAACGAAAAATACTGAAAAAGAATAAATTGTCACAAGGAACCTTTGTGTTTGTATTTCAGGAGTGAATAGTCATCAATGCTACTCAGTAAGCCCCTAGACGATGAGGCAATGTACAAATTTATGAATTGCAAAACTGTGAGGTCAAAGGTTAGAGAGACCTGACCCTTTTTCTGCTCCTCGTGAGTTATAATGGTTCGTGTTGCGGTGTCCTTTTTATGGAAGGTCAATCAGTGCGCATTTATGCTCGATTTCCGTGAGTAATGAATCAAGAAGTTTATGTTTTCTGCGTGTTCCAACCTTCTGAGGAAGTTTATAAATTGTAAAATGCATGCACTTATTTTCACTTTATTATACAGAGTGGGCCAAAAGTAGTCCTCATATGCTCCATGTTAACGATCTCTTATGCTTTTTCAATGGCTCTGCGTTTTTCCAAGAAAGTGTTAACAAAACAGGCAAAGCAGTGTAAAAACCACGAACCGAACAGAATAAACTCTTTATCTAACCGAGGATTCAGGATCATCCCTGCTATGACTTGTGGGAGTAGCATAAAATAGGTATCTCTTGCACTCTGTGGTGTGAGAATGCGCTTATGATTGTACACATTGCAATGTTAATATGTTAATATCCTAAGATCAAAATTAAACCTGATTGTTAACTGAAGCACCATGAAACAGATGACATTCCATGCTTACTCAGGGGCTGATTCAACTCACAAATCTTCATTGCTACGCCACTCACACGTTCCTTCCTCATTCAAAATCGACGTTTTATTGGATTTTTTTTGTTTTCATCTCATAAGTCACCTGTAAATGTAGTAAATTCGTACCTGTAGTTATTATTTTGAAAAATTGGTAAATTTTATGAAATTTGAAATTTTTGTTTTCACCATTGAAGGACTACTTTTGGCCCACTCTGCACAATGTAGAACAGGAATTTTTCACACCACATTAACTTTTCACCACGAATAATTGTTGCCACGAATAAACTTCAAAGGCCTCAGCCATAAAACCGCGGAATTTGCAGTCTGCGTAAATTTCCAGTTCTGCAGCATACTGCAATCAGCGCAACTTGTTTGGTGAAAAACATCGCTGGCTGTGGTAAGGTGTAAAGTACATTGAATACATTTTCATCAAGTGACAGCACACCTCATGCATACACTGTACCTAGCACCAACACGCACCAGAAATATTTTGATAGCATCATATTTTAAAAATTCTGCGCTCCTAATGTCAATCAATATATTAAATAACAAATTATAAAAACCTCATGAAGAAATAAATACAAAACAATTTTATTTAAATTTGTGATCATTATACAACAGACGTCGGCATTCATAACAAGTAAGCCAACAACAAAAGAGGCGAGTTCTTGCGATATTTACGAGTCATCCGATGAATCGTCGTCTCCTCCGACATCTCCACTGACCAGAACAGGGAACTCTGATCCTCCGAGTGAACACAACAAATGATGGATGCCTCGGTATACCGGGAACATCTCTCTGAAATAAATAAATTTATTTACTACCAGAACAGAGAGATTTAGCCAGTAAACACATGTGTGTAATTAAATTATGAAATATTAATGAATGATTTTACAAACTTTTCTTGGCAGTTGGCCAAAAGAGCAAAGCATTGCGGAGCCATGAGGTCAAGCAGGTGCGATTTGAGCAGAAGCAACTGTGCTTCGTGGTGGAGCGTCATCCACTCAAACATCTCCTCTCGACTTCTGTACGTCACGGGTGAAATGTTGATGGCACTGCAGTCTGAGAAAGCAATCAGTGCTACAAAGGATATAAATAGGACACTCACGGTAGTGGTCTGGTTGGCATGGCAACCATCTTAAATGGTTGTCATGGCGAATGTCTAAGGTTGGTATAGTTGGTATGGCGGAGTGAGGAAGAGCTGTAACAAAACGTGAATTCATAAACGGAAGAGAGGCGTTTGTCTTACCATCTAATATAGAAGCTGAAGCCGCGTCAAGTTCTACAAACTGACTTTGAAAGAAATTCAATTTCTCCTTCAATTTGCAAATTTCCCTTGCATCTCGATCTGCGATTGTATACTTTGATTACAGCTTAAATTAAAAGTATTTAAATTACGTTCGATGCCCGTTCTGGGGATGGATTGCAACATTTCCGCCAATTTCGCATTCGCGGCGCAGTGAAAATTGATCAAATCCAGGAGTTCCATTTGCTCCGAAGTGTACGCACTGCAGATCTGTTGACGATTTGGTCAAGGAGAGGTTGGTCGTTTAATTCTTTAATCAGAGTGAAATATTTTAAAGATGGATACAGATTTCTCAATGCGAATCATGAATTCTTCTTTTGGCGAGTTTGTGGGAACAGAGAGTTTTCTTGTGATGGACGATCGATTGACTTTCTTCTGCAGGACGCTGTTTTGCAACGCCGCTCTTCGCAATTGGGATGGGACAGTCAAATTCCTCCTGTGATCAAATTAACAAATTTGGAATTTGCGAATAATATAGATATCCTTGAATCTTCTTTAACATGTAAACCAAAACATTATAATTTTCTCCGTATTTGCGTTGATTATTCACAACGGCACTTACCCTTCCTTCAGAAGACAGAATTGATGAGGTTTAGCGAGCGCCTCTTCCTTGACTGCTTGTTCGGTAACAGGGGCTTTGCTTTGAGTTTCTTCAATGCTCGTATTTTCAATCCAATTTTCAACTCTATCCCGAACCTCAGGCTGAACGAGAGAAATCTTCGCTTCCTGAGTCCTCTCCAAACTCTCTCTTCTACTCAACACTTTTGAGTTCCGACTAGGGGCACGCACGTCTAGCTTAGCTTGACCAGCAGGATGTTGCTCGACAAATCTCTGATTTTCGGTTCCAGGTCTACTCGCAGGTTTGATGCGTTTCTTACGGCTTACATCTGGCTGAGTTTTGAATGGAGCCGACAAATGTACTGGTTTGAACTTGCTTGATGTTGGCCTGGCAGTCGGTTTAAGTGCTTTGGGGTCACTGTTGGCTTTCTTCAGAAGGTGATTCAACTTGGTTTGTGAGATGCAAGCACTTTGTGGTTCGGTGACCTTCTTGGCTGTTGGTTTATTTGGTTTTGTGACGGCCGCCAAAGGCTTTCTTTTCTTCTCGACCGTTTGTTCTTCCTTCTGAATTGTAATGAGAATGAATGCTTAATTGACAAATGTTAATTAACCTAACCTTCAGATGTTGATTAACGACCTTCTCTGCTTTCGCAAGCAGAGCGTCTGCTCTGTTGATCTCTTCAATGACCTCATGGGGGAGCGTTTCCTCTGAAACTGACGACAAAGGTTTATTGGATTCAATGAGATTTTCCTATTCACTTCCAGGGTTGTTGTTCGGTTGTTCTGAGTTGTTTTCAGATGTTGTTGCATCTGTTGCCATGCGGCTTCCAGATTCGCAACATTCTTCATCTACTTCCACTGGCCTGTTTCCAAGTTTAATTATTCAAAAATATGAATTGATAATTCGACGAGCCACTTACCATGGTTCTAACAATAGTTTGCAATCCGAACAAACTTTCTGACATTCCAAAATTTTTGCCTCACAAGAAGAAAACGTTTGCCATAGTTCATCAAATAAACTGAAAAATGGAAAAGCAATGTAAAAATCATTGAAGTTATACTTATTCTTCTAGCAGAAAGCATTTGGATTGATTCTAAACATGTAAATGCTCTCTCCCAATGCTTTCTAACAAAGTGAATAATTAATTTGTATTGATAGCAACAGGTTTTGATTTTTGCGAGATCTAGTACCTCAAGGTGTTAGTATACCAGAACAAACATGCACTCAAATATAAATTATGTTCATTGTGATGCGAATGAACAGTTATATTCAGTAATTTAGTAATACTAAATTATAATAAAATATAATTAAAATTTAAAATGAAAATTACAATCTTGAGTTCTGAGGAGCAACTTAAAAGGATAATTCACCAATTAATGTGAGTTTTAGGTGCTCACAGCCCCGTAGTTAGCTGCTAACTTTGAAACCCACATAAAAGCCACATAAGACAATTACAATGGTGAATAGACAATTTCAGTATGACGCTTATTTATGACGCTTTATCATAGTAACACATCATATTATCGCCCATGAACTACTGTATGTAATTAATACAGAGCCAGTGATCCACACAAAAATTAACAAATGCAAATCAAGGTTCACTTGCAAGTCTGACTCATTCATTATATCAGCGTGTTCAGTTAATATCGTCAATTATACCTTTGAAATCCTTGAAATTCCTGATTTCCAACAAATTCTCCCATTCTAGTCAAATGACTCAAACCTCTTTGAGCTTCGGATATAATTTAATCCAACTCATAATGGTCTTCAAGGTAATCAGTGCATGTCTTCTTTAGAAATTATAGAATTACAGTGTTTTCTTGGCATTTAAGCATTTATGGGCAAGCATTACGTCATGGAAATCGAATTTCTCTTATAATTCACCTCTTGAGGTTAAATCCCTGGAAATGGTTTGCTGCGGAAGCTAAGACCCCACAACCCACTATACCAGTTATCTGGTTATCCCCTCTGGGGAAACGTCTCTGCGTCTATATACCAGTATGAGTATTATAATTATGATAATACATAATCAGATCAGTATCAGTAAGAGATAAGTATAAATAAGATAAGATAAGATAAGATAAGTAAGAGATAAGTAAGAGAAAAGGCAGAAGCAAAGTATTTGGGCGTTAAACTGATAGGTGGTGAAGAGGGTGGGATCAACTCAGTAGAAGAAAATGTAAAGAAGGTTGCATCAGTAATTGGGATGGCTAAATTTGCAGCAAAAAGATCAGGGAGTAGGTTTGTGGTGGGAAGAGAAGCATGGAAGAGTTTGATTGTAAGTAGAGTGATGTATGCTTCAGGTGCATTAGTGTGGAATGAGAATGTATGAAAGAATGTGGAGAGAATGCAGAATGAGTATGGATGTGGAGATTGC
>KB293638.1:116529-129120 GCA_000328365.1 Capitella teleta | reverse complement strand
AATGAATGAGTGTGTAAGATGGAAGTATGGAGAGGATGAGAGGAGATGTACATGTGGAGAGGAAGAGACTGAAAGGCATGTGCTGTTTGAATGTGTTTTGTATGAGAGGTTGAGAGAAGAGTGGTTGAGGAGATGGAGAGAGGAGAGGGCAGAGGAGGATTTGGTGGAGGGAGTACTGGGGTTCGCAGTAACATCCGCGGACCTGGAACGACTGGTGTTGAGGAGTGTAGGAAAGATTTGGAAGGAGCGAAAGAAGAGAGAGAGAGAAAGATAGAGGGCAAGGCCCTGGTATGACGTTTGTGAGAGAGTGAAAGTGTTTGTTTTATTACTATAATTTGTTATTTTTGGTTTGTTTTTTAGTTATCTAGTCAGTAGCAAGCTAGTGCTGATGCTTATGTTACTTTACAACTTGCTTCTACATCGGTCATTTTACGTGGAGGGCTACCAGGCGGCGTCCTCTCGCACTATGAGTGAGTAGAGCAACGAGTATCTTCTGGTCATTTATTTATTCATTTTATGTGTTTCTCTTTTTATCTTTATTCTTTATTTATCTATTCATTTATTTATTTATCTCTTTATTTATCATTTTGTTCTGTTGTTGTGGGGAACGGGGAAGGGAAGTAGGGCTTATTATTTGGTTGGTTATTCCAGTTTAGTTTTATTTTAGTTATTACTGTAGGGGCGCCGGATAGCGCAGTGGGTTAAACCGCTGACTACAATCCTATGCCGACCGTGGGGGTCGAGGTCCCGGGTTCGAGACCCGATCAGGCCACGGGCGTTATGATTGTGAATTACAATTGTAATTCTTCGGTGACTCTGCAGTGCTGCCCAACTGCGTAACAAGGCCGGGCGCTGTGTACTACTGTCTATGGTGGTATGCAGGATAAAGAACCCTTGGGATTTATCGATAAGAGTAGGGGGAAACCCCGGTCCCGGGCCTTCTGTTCTGGCGCCCGTATCACCCGAACGGGTTGGGTGGAGCCGTAAAACCCCAATCACTCACTCACTCAGTTATTACTGTATTATTTATGAGGTTATATCTTTTAGAAATAGAAGATATAAATAAAGAGAAACTCGAACGTCAGATTGTAACAGTGCCGAAACAAAGGCACTTTATTCCAATCAACCTGAACCTGATGAGTATACTAACCATAGAACTTTCAAAGTCTATTAATTAAGTATTAAGAGTAAGTACTAAGTAGTATTATAATTATTTATTTATTATTATTATACTCAATATGTCTACTCACAAGACTAATGAATACTTAGCTGCATTCTGTAGCCATAATCTGTGGGAATGATGGCAATAGGAATCTTGGAACGAGACTTATGAATACTGTGTTCAGTGTATATAGCTTGACCTAAAATATGTCCCATTGTTGTTTCCTAGCTCTCCAAAGATAGCAGGGCAATATAGGAGTGGGTCATGGAAGATTCACGTTTAAAGACAAATTGAAACCTGATTCTTTTATTGAGGGATATTTCATTCTGAAAAAAAATTTTAAAAGATGAGTAAATTCGTCCTCATTCCCTATAAATGTGTTGATCTTTTCAGATGGACCTTTGATATGTAGCATCCTCACCGTGAAAATATGCTGGATTCTTTCAAGAAGAATTTAATATTTTTTGCCCTTGTGACTGCTTCTCTGGTCGCTTCATATTTTGTGTGGCTCAGGAGTGGATATTCCTTAACTGACAATTTTACTGGATTTTATTCTTTCAAAGAGAATGTTGTAGAACACCAAGACATTCCATGGCGTACAAAGGGAATCACGCCTCCAACATTGAACCCCACATCGCAGACACAGGAGAAGTTCACCGTAGAATCTCCACCGTCTTCCGGTAAACTAGAAATTGAGCGACAAAGTCGCAATCAAGTGGATGAGGCGTTTGAGAAAGTGCAAGAAAATTCACATCTCTGGTTTGAGGAGGCAACGTCTCAAAACGACAGAATCAAAACTTTAGGGACACTGCACAACAGCAGTTCACCGTTAGTCAAGTACGCAGTCTTCTCAACCACCACATCCAACCGTGAAGCTCTCGGCTTTGCGTTTTATTTACCGCTGACTGTGATCGCGTGGCAGCGTGTTGGATTCAGGAGCATCGTACTGATCACTGGCACCATCAACCAGTGGTACGCTGATGAAGTACTCCATCAAATCCTGGAATCCGTTCTGGAGTTGAGAGCATTTGTGATATTTCTTGAGCCGCGTGATGAGCGCAGTGTGATGATTAGCCAAGTGTCGCGCTTATTTGTGGCTAACATCCTGCATACATTGCACCCTGATCTGCCTGAATACTATTTAATCACCAGCGACACTGATCTGTGGCCTATTGCAAGGGAACTGTATGACCCCCCTTTAAATCAAAGCATTATTTCATTGAACTCTGAATGTTGCGGAGAATTCACTCATCACAACGACAAGTATAAAATGCTCCCGATCGCACACATCGGCATGAATGCTTCAACGTGGAGAGTCATAACGACAAGATTTTCATTCTCGCCGTCAACCGTCGAAGAAATCATCACTTTTCTCTTGCGGGAATTCGGCAGCGTTGCCAATCAGCAGGTGGTCAAAGGCGAGAATCTCGGCTGGTATCTGGACCAGCGGAGTATCAGCGTGCTGATCGGCGAGTGGGTAAAGTTACACGCAGGCGAAGTAAGGTACGTTCGAAGGAATATCGGGGAAGATCGCATCGATCGATCAAACTGGAACCCTCGTTCTCTCGAGGGAACGATCGATGCTCATCTGTTAGATGAAGCGTACGTCCCGGGAAATTGGGTCCGCATTCGAGATCTGCTTTTGCTCATGTATGGCGAATACAGCGAGCAGCTCAAGTGGTGCGATGATTACTATGAGAAATTCACCGAGGTCTTCCTCGATCAGTTCCACAAGCCTCGGTGAATTTTCAAGTCGTTCACGGGAATTTGTATTTCTGAGTACAATCTTATATTTTTGTTTTATTTGAGCTAAAATCAAGTTTTTTTTATCTCCTCTGAGTTATGGTTATATCTTTGTTATTCACTATACATTATGTTATACATTAGCATTCCATACATTCCATGATTTGAATTAAAGATCTGTTTATGAATTACATTCCTTATTACATTTTCTTATGCGTCAGAATTCTGGCTGCAACGTGTATTTGGACATGATGGATTGAGCGGACGTCACTATATCTCTGAGGACAATTGTAATCTCCCGCATCGTATTCATCAAAAGTCATTGATATCAGTGAGTATGATTGTACATGAAGATATGCAGATATGAATTGTTGTGCGTTCTGTAAAGTGCAACTGAAAATTCTTATTTGACATTATGGTGCTATAAAATTAACTATTATTAATATTAGATTAATTAATTTACTTATTCATTCAGATATTTAAAAAGCAGTTTACAAGTAAAAGCCTTCTCAAATGTGTTGTACAGACAACTCCATGCAAGCATAACCACTTGATAATATGAAATTAAAACGGATTTCCCTTTTAAGATTCTTTTTTAATGCCTTCTCCTTTCACTACATTGTATTCAAAGGTTTGCTGAGGGAGTTCAAAAATGTGGATGTATTAAATCTATGGACAGCTAATATCCTCAGATAGGAAGTCCTAGCACTGAACATAATATATAAATTAACATGTACATCATTTCTGTTGAAATACAAAACTCAAGTGAAATGCACATGTTTGCACTGCCCAGATCATTGAATCAGAATGTGTTTTGTGCGTTGTGGCTTGTGTTTCAATGTGATGCGGAGCCACAGGTCACAGCAAGGTCACATGTATGCAGTTATGGACGTCTGTATAACAGATTGTTAAATGGTGAAAATTCCAGCACTTCATGTTATGGAAATAAGAGCGAAATTCGTGAACAAATTTATTTCGCGTGATCATTTGGCAAAAGGGCAAAGTACAAAAATGCTGACAGTTTCAACAAGATAACAAGACAAAAGCCAAATGGGAAGCAGATATATTAAATGGTGTAAAATAAAATAAAATAAAAAATACTTTATGTGATAGAATAATTAGCAAATTGCCCCCAATGATTAGCATATAGTGAGGGGTTGAAAAATGACTACATTTTGAACGGAGCTACGTATATTTTGGAAAGTAAATTAATTAGGTTGAATAATACATAAAGATATGTCTTCTGTTGAAACTCTTGCATCGCAAACAGACACCTTTCTCACAGTGACAGCAGGGGAAGAGAGAAATCGAAATAAACAAAGCGCGCGATCACTGGAACATTTCCTGCAAGTGTGTCACGTAATGACCTGCTTCCATCGTCAACAGTTTAGCATAAATGCGGAAAATATAGAACATGGTCACGAAGTCTTGAGTGCTGAAAATAGTGTCGGCCAAAGCGAAGCCTAGAGTCGATGGGATGAATCCGCGGCCGTACTCCAGCATCCAGGTTCCTGCCTTGAAGTTCACTCCGGTCGCCTCACCCCAGACGTGCAACACAGTCTCGCCTGACGAGAATAATTCATACGAGTCGTGCAATATAATATTGTGCTGTACCTGGTTTGTGAATATTAACCGTCAGTTCACCCTCCTTCCATTGCCGGAACTCCCCGGTGATAACCGTGTCAGAGATATTGGCCCAGTAACGACCTGATTGAACGAAGGGTCAGTGCGGTCAGATTAAGTGATTGCGTTCTGACCAGAGTGACCAACAGTGTCCACTGCACTGCCAAAGAAGAGCACGTACTCCGTGAGTGAAGCGTGCACCAAACACATGGACCCCATCCAGCCACCTGCGTTCATGAACACCCATTGCAAGTCCTCTCCAGGAAGGATGTGTCCGGGATGTTTCTTGAGCATTTCCTGGTGGATCTGGGAGAACGCCTTCTTGATGTCTGTGGTGCCTGGAAATTTAGATAATTTGCGTCACGTGAAGTGTGTTTGCTTGGTTTGTTATGAATGCTGAGGACTTTGCTTGAGGGGCTGTAGCATTATTATAATGTGTATGTAGAAGGATAAAATGAATATTATATCAGCTCAGAGAGTCGGAGCCTCACTAATTAAAGCCATGCACGTGATGCAGGCCAATTAAGTGAGGTTTATTATTAATTTCTTATGCATATAAATATACATACAAAGATAAATAAATTCTAATATCATGAACTATGACGCCTTTGAGTTTGAGTAACGTTATGACTCTCAATCCGACCGGTTCAATTTCTATGCCACTTGTGTGAATTTAGAGAGAAATACAAAGAAAAGTACGGTACTCACCAACATGTTTTTTAGCGAGTGCAGCCACCGATTCTTCAGTGAACATATATGTCTTAGCCACCAACCAGCAGTGGATAGCAAAGATGATAGCAGCGATTAAAACTCCCCATTTTATCAACCGCATCAAAGATCTGAAGAGAGCCATCTTGCAATGGTTACAACGAAAGAACGGTTGAAAGAAGCTTCGTTTGTGCGATGATAATTATTCTGATGCTGCTAAAACGGCGCTATTTTTATTTGTCTGTGACTAACCGCATCACGAGGAAGCCAGCTGCAACATTGAGTTCATTTCATGCCAATGGGTAACCCTGGAAATTCGGCTGGCAGACCTGCAAGATGTGACAGGGTTGATTTGGGTGGAATCATAACGTTTTCTTGGCTTTGTGGGAAGTTCATAACGCATCTATTTTGTTTCTCTAAATGCTGGAGTTGCGCCTCTGTCGCGCAAACACGTGTCAAAGTGATCGTCTTATTAAAATTTATAAATCGTGTTACGGGTTTATTGCTTTTATTTAACACAGTTGAACTGTTCGTTCTACCTTCTATTCTTATCGGCGTGTGTGGAGCACTGAGTCTGTATAAAATATTTGATTTGATAAACTGATGGTGAAGATCTGATTAGTATTGTCGTACTAGTCGGATTATCTGTTATGAGCCAAAGGAAAAAGAAAAAAATCTGTGTCACTGCACTGTATCCACAAAGAAGAGGAGGTGGGGGAGTTCAGTGACCGTTCTAGTCCTTTACCGGTGCCTATTGACCCATTATACGAGTAGAGAAGGAAAATTGCCACCTGTTCAAAGAAGGATTATCGAGCTCATATCAATGAACTATCCTTGAAACAGTTCCTCAAATAATGATTTCATATATATATATAGCTTCTTAATACAAAGCAAGGATAAATAACAAGCCGAATGGCACTATTGAAGATTCAAGTACGCGCAGGGCATGGACACTAACCGCAGACGAGTGATTTACAAATAGTCAAAATTTCGCCAGAGACGCAGTTAAATAAATATTCAATGATAATAATTATAATAACCATTAGGGAACAGCCACAAGTGCAGCACGGTTGAATCGATGCTACAAGAGAATCGACAAATGCAACAAGACGTCCACATACACGCGTAATGTTGAGGTAGGCCCCTATAATATGATTTTTATAACAAGCTAATTATAATAAGGGCTTGTAATTAGTGAAGCATTGTTATAAATAAATAGGTAAGGCGTAAAAATAATACGAATGAACGACCTCCTGAAGGATTGCAGATATAGTTTGAGCATTGATATAGGGTAATATTATGTTTGTAACCAAAGCATGGAGACTTTGATGGAACTGAAGCGAAAAGAAAGAAAGAGAATTGTTGTTATATACGGCACACAAACAATAGCGAGTCCCGACTTAATACCACCACGAATACAATTAGATCTAGTGTCGGTGGATATTCAGGATCAGATCTCAAGCAGAGAACTTCCTTTATTCAGCTGACATGGATCCGCACTTGCAACATCGCAATACCTTATTATTCGCATCGATAATTCGATTCTTTCTCTGCGGCAGTTCTTCTTCTCGGCTGAGCTGGAAAAGTTTGTCGACTGTCGTCGCTTGTGTGTAGATCTGAGGGAATGGAGACGAATGTTTTGCTCAGCTTCCTTCTGGGTTGCAGCGTCCAGGGCATTCTCGGTGAGTATAGTTCTTGTTCTTGATTATCAGTGTTTAAAATGACCAACAAAGGCGACATTATTTTTTTTATCGGATTCATATATGAACTTATGAACTACTATTAATCATCGGAGTTTTGTCTTTTTATGTTGCACTCACTCTTTAATTCGAGGCTCGATTAAATTAATTTTCTCTTTTGCACACTTTAAACACGCATATTTTCTCTTCGTTATAATTCTTCTTTTGAAGTCCTGGGTCCAATATGACATGGTAATAAATGGTACACGCTGTCTATTATCATTAAGAGACACGTGGAAGAATGGGGTGCGATATAGTGTATATATACTTATATATATGAAATCTTCGAGAAAACAAATTATACATACACATATAATATACACATATATTATATAAATTTATTCAAATGTCATGAATCTGGTTCAAGGGGAAATCTGTATAACTTGTACTGAAATATCGCAGATCAAAATCTGATAAGAAATCAAATGCTACAGTAACTCAATCACAGGTGTGCAGATAAACCTCTCGGCTCATGGAACCATATACCATGAAATAGCGACCGCACTCAACCCTTTTCAGCTCTATTCTCTCCTCAGGTGGTCGCTATACTTACACCGTTACGACCGGAAGTATGGCCCTTGCCGAGACAACCAATGACGTATACGCCACTGTGACGGGATCGCTTGGGACGATTCCTGAGACCAAATTGGACGATACGAGCACCATAAGTGACTTCATGCTTGGAATGTAAGTCAATCATCATTCGCAAAAAAAATAAAACCAAGCTCATCGTTCTTTGAAAGATGATTAACTTGCGCGTTTTTTGGTGCGCCGAAACCATTCATATCTTATGCGATAATCGACGAATGGGTAAAACCACAGGTTGGCGCGTAAGGATATTTGACATCTGAGCTGTGGCTGAAATTTGGCTCATGTTTTCTTGTGATCTGTTGCTTTGAGTACACATTACGAGGCTTTCGTCTGCTTAAAAAAATAACAACAATGTTTCCAAGAATTGGGAATTCATCAATTTCTCCAGTTTCTCAACTGACAAGCGCGAAGTTAACGTCGTATAGTCCTATGTAGCGTGACGCAATGCAACATTTGATGTTCAGTACCCGCAGGCTGCACCCGATTTAGCTAATAATAATTAAAGAGAAAATGCTTCCCGATCGTCTATATAGCTCAGTTTACATTGTATATAGAGGTCTACATGCATATAACAGGCGTTTATGCAAATAACGTTCGATTTCAGAACAATGGTTTGTGACCCGGGAACCTCCGAGGACATTGGTGAGGTGCTCGACATATCAGTCAGACTCCAACCCTCTAGCAATTGGCTCCCCTACAACCAATGGTACATGGTTAAGGTCAGTGATGGTGTGCTGTCTACAAAGCAATTTAATACCAAACTTTGCCAGACATTGATACGATGAGAATTAATAACAGTGTGCAAGTGCAACGAACTTCAAAGTCGGAATTGCATAGACTCGAGTTCGCAATAGTGAGTTCTAGTTGTACCACACTATTACAACGAAAAAAGATCGAAGTGACCTAACGATGGCTTATTATTGATGGAACCGTTCACGGCAACTCTAAACATTGATCCGGGGTCAATGGTTTCAGTTGCAGACTTCCGATCAAGCGACTTCCGACCATTCTCCAAAACGGTGCTTTTGTGACAAAATGTTTGCCCCGTTTGCATTCGATTTTAATTGGGTTCGATTTCTCGTCTTTTCATAACTTTATTTGGGGTCACTTTTATTCAACTCGCACCTCATTTCCTGGTGCACCATTTGTACTGCTTCCTCAAAATTGCTCCATTTTGCGAATGAAATCGATTTTCCATCCGGACGCTATTCGGCAACTTAAACCTTATTTGAACAAACCGCGGGACAAGCAAGCAGACTAAATCGGCCCTAATGGTTTTGTGGCATTCAGCTGCGGCCCCAATACACACAAGCATGTAGATGTGCACTAAACGTCTATGCAACACGATTCAGTCTTTGTTCAACTGGTATGAAACCCTGGTCTGTCAGCTGTGGTTTCCCTTGGCTGCATGGGTTCAAAGATAGGGCGCCTGCCTCACCTAGGAGGACCTCACCGTCCCTCCAGTCGAACCCTATGGCGAAGAGGAATTACTGCATGTACATTAATTGTCCACGTGACATCATTCAATGTGGCATTACTATACGCAGATACATGAACATAAGAACATTATCAACAATACCCCAATAATAATCAGCTCCGTATTGTAATTTAAAATTATAGAAGTCTTTAAGTTGGTAATTTTTCACGATTTTACTGATTGAACTCTTCACAAAAAGAGAAATCTGGTTGCTTCACTGATTTGATTCCAGTTTGTACTTCGAGACAAGATATTGCAGCGGGAATGGAAGTGGAATTGTGGATGTTGGCTGAATAAAGACGTCAAGTCCATGCATGCACAACCAACGCCCCTCTTCACCACCACACCACCAATCACCACGGCAACCCCACCAGCACCAAAAGGTCAATAAGTGCAATAAAAGCATTGCCAGTGCATCTCACATTGAACTTCGATTCCAGTTCAATCTTCATCTGTGTTTATTCGCATGTTGGACGTGGGCTTCTATTTGGATGACTTCCTCACCCTCAGCGAACACCTTCTTGACGCACCCCCCTGCGCGTCATGTGCTGTGTTGTGTCAGAAGCGAGGTTCCTCTTGCATCGGTTTCAACCTCCTTCGGCGCGGAGAAACAAGATGGCTGTGTGAGCTGAAGTCGTTGGGAGATGCAGCGCCTGTCCGCCCTACGATGGCCTCGTTTGCCGCGCAGCAGTACGCTAGATTCTACGTGGATTCTGCGCTGGCTGAATGAAAACTCACGGAATGAAGTTCAGGACAGAAATAAACCTGGCTGCAATGTCGCGATTATAAGAGTGACGAGGGCGTATTTGTTGTGGTGTATGACATATGTTTGTATGCATGGATATAATATTACATAACATGCAAACAAGTCAGAAATGAGTGCATTAAATGTTACTCTTATCTTATATAGAACCCATTGTAATTACATTGTGAGCAGATTTCACAGGCTCATAGCAAAATCTAAATATCAAGGGTGAGTGGAAAGAAGGAAAAATAAAAAGCTAAAAATTCCTTAATGGCCAATGAACCAAAGGATCGTTCGTTTATATCAACACGATTTTATTTCTGTTAAAAAATGAAACAAAATAAACTGGGTTCAGCCCATGTACGCTCAACATGACCTTCCGTAGGTCAGATACTGAGGGTCATAACCTTTTATCATTTGCTAATCTACTCCAACGAAATAATTCTGAGCATGGAGTAATGTTTATGAGATCACAGATGCTGTAAAGCACTCAACGACCCTGATCAGTGTCTCCAGCCAACGTCATGTCCATCGACCATTTGAGGCTCAAGAAAGCCTCGGAAGTGCCTGCCATCAGCCGACCACCTGGCTCCGTACCCTGATTGTGTAATCATACAATTATGCAACCAAATTCACACACTTACCATTTTCTTGTCGCACTTCTAGAATCCTCTGATCATGCTGTGGAGTAATTTTTAAATTTTGAGATTCTTGGTTCTAATCAGAACAAACACGCACCACCATTTGATGAATATTCATCCAAATCGCACCGTCAAGAATTCTGGCGAGAACTTTCTGAGCATGCTCATTCTTCGCTTCCTCAGCTGTGCGCATAAAATTATCAATACAGGCGTTTGCTTTCGAGTGACCCTTTTGTTTACATACGTCCTGTGCTGTGTCCCCACCAAGAAGAAGTCTCATCTCGATGGCAGTGCTTTCGACAACGCCCTCGCTCCAACGCTCAGCTTAGAAGCGCTGTCAGGTCTGTGAAGTGAGGGAACATTCACTTTGAGCTAAATTCACTTACACAGGATATACTTGTGCTTAGCGTTGAACGTTTCTTCCAGGCGTGATCGAGCAGGAGGCCATGCGTCAATTGAACCAACAGTTTTCCTCAGTCCAAGCAGATCCATCAATCCTCTCCGACCAAGAGTCTGAAAAAAAAAAAGAGAACAATTTCAATTGATGAGGAATAGATAGAAATTGCTTTTAGGCATCAATTTAATTTGCACCAAACACAATTATCCAAATAACAGTCTAAGTTTATCTCATTTGTGTTTTTTCATGGCGGATATTTCTCGTAATCGGGAATTTATTCTTCCTTCTAACACACAATCCCGATTATTTCATTCTTCATAATTTTAAACAAACCATCAAGAGTTGTTAATAATTATTTTGCTGGTTAACTATAATCACCGTTAAAATAACCAGCATCAAATCCACACGTTCTCTCTCCGTGAACGAACGCCACGAGGATTTCAAACGTTGCATCTGAGGAGAAATAGCGTGAATGAGATGCGACCTCTCCTCCACGTACGATCGCTCATCCAGAAGTTCAAGAGACGGAAGATCATTCAGAGGACACTGTCTGCAAAAGAGAAAAATTGTTGAAAAAAAACGGATTCGCGCTTGTGCTCAGCTCACACCCTGTCTCAGCCCAGAGGTGAAATATAGCAGCTAATTGCGCATACAGTGGCTCTCCTGGATATCCACAAATCCCGTCTTTGATTTCATGTGGTTCTGAATCTATCTGACTCTGCAGAGTTGAGACGTCTTCCTTCGAAAGGAGATCGGCACAGCCATTTGATTCAATGCACTGCAAAGAAATGGGAGGTGAATTTAAGGCGGTTAATAAATTTAAATAATTGTGATTGTATTTAATTTTGGCGTGTTGGTTAATTGATTGGTTGATTTGATAATGATTCTAAAATGGAACTCTTTTTAATATTCAATAAGTTAATTCATACCAACAGTACACACTGGTACGTACATGTGACCAAGCAACGAAAATAACTAATACCCAATAATGTTAATTGCATTGCATGCATGAAGTAGAATTGTAGATTCACCTTTCTGAAGAGAGAAGACAGTTCCTCACGGCTGAAGCTTGGCGTGTCTGGTGCTGCCATTTCAGACTTGTACAATTGGTACATCATCTACATGTCATATGTTGATGTTCACTGCCGGTGTGTCTAAAACCCTAAAACAACTTCATGTTTGCCCTAAAATGACTTGTTTGCCCTAAAATGACTTTGTTTGCCCTAAAATGAGATTGTGTTTGTTTGCCCTAAAACAAGTTCGTGTTTGCCCTAAAACGACTTGTTTGCCCTAAAATGAGATTTTTTTGTTTGCCCTAAAACGAGTTGTTTGCCCTAAAATGACTTTGTTTGCCCTAAAATGAGATTTTTTTGTTTGCCCTAAAACAAGTTTGTTTGCCCTAAAATGACTTTGTTTGCCCTAAAACGACTTGTTTGCCCTAAAATGACTTTGTTTGCCCTAAAACGAGTTGTTTGCCCTAAAACGAGTTGTTTGCCCTAAAACGACTTGTTTGCCCTAAAATGACTTTGTTTGCCCTAAAACGAGTTGTTTGCCCTAAAACGAGTTGTTTGCCCTAAAACGACTTGTTTGCCCTAAAATGACTTTGTTTGCCCTAAAACGACTTGTTTGCCCTAAAATGACTTGTTTGCCCTAAAATGACTTTGTTTGCCCTAAAATGACTTTGTTTGCCCTAAAATGAGATTATTTTGTTTGCCCTAAAACGGAGTTGTTTGCCCTAAAACGACTTGTTGCCCTAAAATGACTG
>KB293638.1:101075-116479 GCA_000328365.1 Capitella teleta | reverse complement strand
ATAGTTTGAATTTTAGGTGATATGGGGGTAATGTCGCGGTTACCCCTGTCCCCAAACCAATTCAAATGTTTAATTAGTTTCCCATTTTGCCTGACCACCTGTGACACCTGATTTGATGTATTTACCATGTATTACGTAACCTCATGTTGTAAAGGTGGGGCTGTAAAATGCCCGCACCCTCTAATCAATCTCCACCTGTTCTCGATTTCCCCAATAAAAGCAAGTGTTCGTTGGAAATCGGGGAGTTCTCCGTTGACCAGCGGCCACTTCACGTATCCAGAGCAGTTCGTCATTCCTTGGCTAGCCCTCACTGCATGTCGTGACCTACTTAACCTAGGCTCGTAACTCTATATCAGTTGAGTCAGCTATAGACTATAGGCCTAATATCAGGCTAATGCGTCAAATCCATGGTCAACATTTGATCCTGATTTGTTGTGATGACCTCTGTAAAGTCGGACACCAACTACAAGTAGGAAATACCATGAAACAGAACAAACGAATTCTCACTTTCGGAATGTCAGGCAACAGAATTTACAATCATAACGTATTAAATTCATAACGCGTTATGCAAAGTCAAATTATAATAATTATCATTGTACGAGTTTTTTAATATCTCGTGATCATGTCATCATTGCTAGCATGAGATACACAAAGTTCACCTTCAGTTTGGGAAAATTACAAGTACATGATTGTAATTTGTATCAAACGTATGGAGTAGCTACTAGTATTATTCCAACTCCACGACTCAAGCTATTCTTCCGACCTCATGCCACATAACGTCATAACGTGATTTGTGTTTTCAACTGCGCGTTACAGTAAACGGGGTGATTTGAGTTTGTTGACAAAATGAGTAGCGGAGCTTTTTCTAGTTTAATTGAGAAAGTTTCGTTTGCAAACCAGGTGATTAATTCATCTTCTGACTGGTGTGCAAAATGATTGATTAATCTTTCGCCTTCAAACTGGCGCTTCATGCCCTGGTCACTATGCATACTCCCTGTGCTGTCACTGATACTTCGAGTCACCACTGAGTCTAGTATCATAATCATAGTCATAGTTATGATAGTATCATTCATAGTATCATTAGTATGATTATAAGTATGTCTACTCATCATCATCATGATTATTTGATAATACTAATAGTAGTAATAGACAAATGATCAATAATTCAATGACACTGAATAAGATCCATTCTGGAGGGATCGTGGGGTAGGGGGTGATGGTCGAATAATCATTGAGTTTTGGAACGAGATTATTAATATTATGAATCATTAGTCTTATACATGACTTACTGATTGCAAGTGACCTAATTCCACAAGGGACTCGAGTGAATTCGATATGTGCCTGTAATTGTATTGTATAGCTGCATTGTGTAGCCATAATCTGTGGCGATGATGGCAATAGGAGTCCTGGAACGAGATTAGTAATTAAAAAAAAAAAGGTAATTAAAAACCGTGTTGGTTGTGTTCTCCAGTGGCCTGTTCTTTTGAAAGCAACCTCAGATGACGATCAACCAACTCCTGGCTACCTCTATCAGGAAATAAATCGTAAGTCGAAAATTAGTTCTCAATGATTACTGAGGTCCTCAATTTTGATTTTTGCAGAACTAACTTTAAAATCAGGAAGTTATTGTCAAGATTTGCTGGATTGCCTTACAGAGAGAGTGAAGAATACCTCTTATCATGTCAAAATCAAGGTAACGCTGTGTATTTAGGGAGTTGCGCTGAATTAACTCTTCTTTTTAGGCTCTGCGAATTTTGAAATTTGTCGTTGAGAACGGTCATCCGGAATTCCGGCATGGATTGCGCAAGAAGTCAAAGGTCATTGTGGAAGCCACGAGTAAATTCCTCTGCCGCTTTTAATTGTCGTTTTGAATCAATATTTTTATTTTTTAAGAGTTTGGTGGACCCCCTGATCCAATACACGGCAACAGTCCTTATGTGATGGTTCGCAATGAAGCTACGGTTATATTTTTATTGAAAACTCACAACTGAAATTTCTCACCATATTGTTGATTTCCAGGAACTCTCTCAGATGTTGTTTGAAGTGGAGGAGACCGATGGTGAGGTCCCTTGCGCTGTACCTGTCAAAATGGCCAGCACAGGTGAGTGCTCTCAGTAACGAGAATAAGAGATGCAATAATTATCTCTCTTTTTTCTTTTTTTTTCAGGGGGGATTGGGAGTGGATCTAGCGCAGGTGCAATGCAGGGATTCGGCAACACACCACTTCGATGTAGGTTTCTGTTTGTGTGGAACGCAAGCGCTAATCGAGAGCTGTTTGAAATTGTTATGATTCGCTGAGATTGCATGCAGTCGTCATTAAGCAGCGTACAGTCGCGTTAAGGAGCGGAATGTGGTGATCATTTTGTGGCTTCACTTCCTGCATCATTACTAATCGTACATGTCACTATGGTAATGCATCGGCTTATGGACGACATCTGAGTTCCATTCTTTTGTTATCTGAGATGTAATCTGCCCTTTGCGTTTATCTGTGTGTTTCCTTGGCAACGAAGGAGGGCGGATTAACTGGGCCTGTTGGCAATTCAATCAATAACTAAATTCTCATTTAAGACATGCTTAATTATTCCGTCAGAATAAATCACCAAACATTATGCGTTGATTACTTAACAACATTTTTCCACAGCAAATGAAAAACTACTTGACAGTCTCAAAGATTTAGCAGACAAAGTCTTGGAACCTTCTGCTCAGCCAGCGTTTTCTACGAGCGTAATCTCAATGGGGGAGTATCACCCAGTTCCAGACTGCACGGAGTCAGCATCAAACCCACAAAAAGTTAACAGCAGCAAAGAAACACGATCCGTTCGGCCGAAAGTGAAAGGTCAGAAAAGAGGTTCCATCGAGGGAAGTTAATTCATATCATTATTCAGGACACACACCAGGGAAAGCAGGAGGGGGGTGGGAAGAGGATGAAGAAGAGGAATTGAAGCCTCCGTTAATTCACAGGTAAACGCTGAGAGGGAGAATCAGGCTGTTATCGTTTCTGTTGAAACAGAGTGCAGTCGACGACCCCAGTTGAGGACTGGAGCTCAGAACGGAGGATCGTTAACGAACTTGTGTCTAATAAAGAGTCAGTTTTACCTCAGCGAAAAGAATTGCAGAACTTTTTATCTGGGTAGGATGTTAATCATATTAAGTATTCAAGCTTTTAAATCACTTTTGTGCAATGTATTTTATCTTCCTATGACATAGAGAGATGGTTTATAATTTATGATTGAATTCTTTATCAGATGCAGAGCAGTGAATTGTGATAAAGTAATTGAATTCATTAACAAGGCTTTGGATTCAGAAATAACTTCAGTTTTGATGGTGAGTTTTAAATTGCAAATTCACTAATCCAAGATTCGATATTGATCTTCTTCAGCGAGCTATGCTAGGTGTGGAGAGTCTCCTATCAACAGACCTGATTCACCCGGAGTATTTGACGGAAGTTTGCGTGTCTCATCTGATGGCAATCTACCAGGAACAGAATGGCCAGTGTAAACAAAAAGCACGCAAGGTGTTCCTCCTCAATTTGTTTTGTTAATGAACTTAATTAAATTATAAGTTCCTGAATAACATGTTAACAGTTCTACTGTATAACATTTATATTTTTTTCAGATTCTCAGAATTTTGCAAAAGTTCAGCAAAAACGGAGATAAATTCGATGGACTTCCCGCTGTGAGACAAATGGAGACCCACGAAGAGCAGCGTGGCTCCCTCTCTGAGTCAACACAGTCGTTTCCGTTTGCGAGGACTCTTTCAGAATCGGCGGAGATTTCATTGCTGAATGCTCCGTTTGTCAGTCACAGTGAAATGTCACAGAACGAAACATTATCATCACAAATATGATTCTTCTTCTAAGAGAACTTCTCTCGCGGTGCACAGTAGTTGATTTAGCTGCTGCTGCTGTGTGTTATTTAAATTAACAATTGCGTGGGATATTAAATATGCGTGATAATAAGCGTTTTCTTTCTGCGTTATTGTTATTCAATGGTTCTTCATAATTTATTACTTTTATTAGATTATTATTATTAGATGTTTGGTTGCTGTCATTTGCATAACGCTTCGATTAAGGAAATACCTGGTAGAACTTATAGAACTACTGGAATGCTTATTGGGGTCATGTGACCGGTCAGAATTGAAGCCAGATTTAAGGGGAACATTTTGTTGAATGCCTACATGAACAGAACAGCTACATGCTTAATATGATCACCTTAAATTCCAAGCTATCGTGAACAGGCGCTTTAACATCAGACAGTCACTCTTATACTTCAATGGTATACGGTCTTCCTGGATAAGCGTTGGAGTAATCAAACCCCAATGATGTGATTAAATCATAACGTATTAAATGCGTTATGATTTCGTGTCATACAGCACCACAGCCAGGAGTAAGTACAAGTGTACTTGCTCGAGAAAGCTGATAAGTTGATAAGCGATAACTGCACGCGGTTGATTTTTTCTTCGTCTTGTGTGAAGACACAACAAACCGACCGCTATATATTAACCGACAGTTAAAAAACGTAGCACTTTCAGTATTTAGGTCACGCCAATGCTTCATTCGAATGTTCACCATGAGATGGCTCTATTGACGGGGTACTTGTGAGTGACGGTTAGCAGAACTGTCGATTGTGCGAGAAGGCAAAAACAAAATGTTGGTCATAATTAACAGAAATTAACCCTACTTTCGTTTTGCGATGCATCGCCACTGTCTATAGCTGTAGCTTTGCGTCTGTCTGTGTGTGGTTTCGACTTGTAAAATAAAGGTCAAGGTCATATAACAGAGCAAAGATATCGCCGTTTAGGTTGTGGAGATCCCACCATATCAATGGAGGAAGCAAGGGAGGAAGGCGTATTTCCCTCCTTCCTTTCGACTTATGCAAACTTGCAAAGATTAATTATAATTACATCGCTTGTCCTGTGAATCGTGACCTTTCTTACTGCCCCTCGTGTGATTATACAATAGTTCGTGTGTACTTGAAGCATATTGTCTATTGTACAATTCAAAATCTTATTTGCGTTAATCGAGGTTGCGCAACGCCTTTGCACTCTTGTGAAATTGCCGTCGTTTTCGTCTGCAGAGAGATGCACTTTGATTCAGGACATAGAAATCGATTCGACATCCATCCAAATCGAGTGCATTACACAATGTGTGTTGAATCACGCTGAAGAATAAATCCATTCTTTGCACCGTTCATTCGGCGTGCAGTGTACGCTGCACTGATACCGTGTGCTCCTCTGGCACAGAAGCATAGGCTATGGGCGTATTCATTGATTCGAGATTATCAGCTTGATGCATGCACTCAATGGTTAATCATTAATTACACCTTTTGTGTCATATTACATTGCACATATACATGAGGCTGTATAGCATGCGGTATTGCGGTGTGTCCCTGATTGGGTGATCTTTTCATGGTGACAATTTATAGTGACCCTGGATCAAAATACCATCACTTGCACATGCAAATTAAAGTAATTATTACACGTTTCTTGCATACATAAGTCTAGTATGCTTAACATGGCATGATGGTAACGTGATAAATATTCAATAATTAACTACAATAAGGAGCTCGAAAGACAAAAATATATTTTAATAGCTGGAGTGTACATGTATTTATTGTCTCACAAGAACAACAAATTGGTTTTCATCACGTAATTGTATATAAAAAGAGAGATAAAATACTGTGTCCAGACTTCTATATATTTGTACCTGCATAACGTCAATTTTTCGTTAATTACATACATGTATATCACTATTTACATATCATTATATTGTATATGTATAGAGCATAATAGTAGCATGCAGGCCGTGCATAGGGATATAATTGTGGTATATAGCAGATGCGAAACGAAAAGTTTAATTCAGCCGGCTGTAAGCATTTTTGCGATAATTTATATGCACAAGTCAAACCCCACCCTTTCCACACACGAGGAAAAGAAAGAAAGAAAAAAGACCCTGCATTCAACGATGAGAGTATCAGAGCCTCATACGTCACACATTAATTCAGTTTCACGATATTATATTTATACGTGGAGGTTCTTTGGGATGTGAGTTTGCGTGAGAAGGGGCTTGTATATAATTTACTCGACACTGAGTACATCTCACTGTTGACGATGAAATACGCTTTGAATGTCCCCAATGGATGATGTCGCGAGGTTCACTGAGCGGTTGCGTAACTTGCGTGGTCCTCGTCACGTACGGCGAAACAGCACGTACGACGCACGACATAACGACGTAGTATTTCAGTGCAAGGTGAAAACTTCCCATTACCACAAGTAGTTTCTAATTCGTATATTTTACGCATGTGTGCTTGCTGAACCGACTACAATAGGCCACCCAAGATCTGAAAATTTAAAATTCATATCGATCCAGGGACCACCCACGAATCCACGAGGGGACAGATACAGTATTTTGAAGATACGAACAAGTGGAAATTTGGTGTGTTAGTGTGTATATATTGACATAGCACTGTCTGCAAACTCTCGCTCTCTCGGGATTCCACTATCTTCAACTAGCAAATAATTATACTTCCATGTTGTTGCATATTTTGTTCACAATACCAATGTCATTGTGCTCAGTTTTCAGGTGAAGAACGATTTGGGTGGAGCACGAATGCGAATCAAACGATGGCTTCTGAGAAAGGGGTCTCGTTCAGTAAAAGGCGGTTTATGGGTTCAGCTGAGGAAAACGCCCAGCGTTCATTGAGAAATCTAGGCCCGCGGCTGCCTAACGTAAGCTATGAGAAATTTCATTCATAGAAACCTTGCGTCATGAGACACGTGACCCGGTTCATGGCATGCCTCTATACCGTAGTTTGTAGAGGCATGGGCTCATATACCGTGCGCGCTTTGTATACTTGCAACTACGCTTCTGGGAGCGTTGTGAGCGCGCAGTACGGTAGGCAATGTATCTGGAATGAATCATCACTGCTCGGATGAATAAGATCGTGACGTGGTTCTCCGCACGAAAGAAATAGTCCCAATCGTAGAAGCTAATGCAAATATCAAGTATAGTGCTTTGCACTCCAACGTTAGCTGTACACCGTATATCATGCATCTTGAATCCACTTGAATACATATTTTGCTGATGAATTTCAATAGATGCAGAAAATTTTCGCTACGTCATAGGATTGCATTCTTCACTGGGAAACACGCAATTGATAGTGCCGGGTGGTCAGAAGAGGAGGGGATAGTAAATGTTTGCTCGTTTGTTAGTGCGTACGATATCATTATTATAATTATTCAGTTTGATATAATGAAATTCCTGTTATTAATGCAAGTAGTAGTATCCTACCGAATAATAACTTGATTGTTTTCATTAAAGATTAAATTTCTGATGCAAACATATATTTTCTGATAAATATTTAACACAAGATATCAATTAATTTCGGCCTATGGATCAACCGACTTGCTCATACTCACACGCATGTGTTTATTAAAGTGGGTTCTGTGAGTGTTGAGCCATTCTGGGGCACCAGCTCACCTCAACTATACATTTATACTTACTTATGAGAGGGCTTTCCGAGTGCCAATACTTTGGGAAAACCAATTGAGTTACGTTTAATAATTTTAAACTTCAAGAACATGATTCACACTGTTCAAAAGTCGATTGATGATGAGATATACTGAACGCATGCAGCAAATTTATAAATTCAATTCCTGATAAATATTTAACACAAGGTATCAATTCATATAGGCCTATGTATAAACTGACTCGCACGCTCGTCTTTGTTAGAATGGTTTTCGTAAGTATTGAGCCATTCTGGGGCACTAGCTCACATGAACTATACATTTATACTTATAGGAGAGCCTCATGAGCTCCAATATTTGGGACTTCTGTAAATAAATTTTGGGAGGGTTCATTAAATTGATTAATTGAGTTACTTTTAATAATTTTAAATTTCAAGAACATGATTCACACTGTTCAAAAGTTGATTGATGATGAGATATACTGAACGCAAGCACCAAATCCATAAATTCAATATCTAGGAAGACTTATTGGCTGAAAGAAAATACCAAAGGCCATCGAAATCTGCCAACTTGACCGGAAGCACGTAAGCTGAATCGGAACTACGCATTTGCATTGCTTACAGGGCGGCGGCTAGAGCGGCGTGCACACTCCAGTCGTGCGGTGCAAAACGGAAGCCTAGGTATCACTCCGCCGATTCATTTACGTCGCACAATGGAGGTCTCTCTGTCTTGTCAAGTGGCGAAGATTTAACTGGGAAGGGTATTTGTATCCCTTCCCTCGCAAGCACCTATCAACGGACTGCCCAGGAGGTACCCAAGAACAACACCGTCCACTAAAGAAGACAAGAGATCTGGTCAGCGACTGAATAATAGGATTCGAACGAGAGACCCACCCGGCAAGGTCAATTATACTTGGTTGGATGAACTAAACCGCTCTTTCAGTCTTTGCCTGTCAAAAATTATTCTCAAACCAAAAAATGTGGAATTAGTGGTGAAGGATATCATCGGACTGCCCTCTGCCTGTTTGCGACCCCTTGGAACGGAATCGATTTGAATGTTTTGAACTTTTTTTTTCTCATCAATTAGTCAGCTCAGTGATCGCGATGGCGTCATTGTAAATCCCCATTGTTGATTCTGACTCGACCACGTTTTTCTGTGTGTGTGTTAAAATTTGAAATTCATCTTGTTTCACATCATTCCATCTTCATCAACATCTACCATCACGTGTGCCATCTTATGTTCCTGCCTACAAAACTATTTCACAAATCAACTTGAATAATATCCGGACTTCACTGTGTTTCATCATCGGACCAGAGGAGAGGTCATTGAGTGCAAGGATTTCATAATAATAACCAACATCGAAAAAGACTCACCAGACACTAGCAATCGACACTTGAGTGTATTGGGCAGCATTGAACTCATTCCTTTGAAGGAGAAATCATTTTCTACTGTGATACTGTTTATAATATAATCCGCCACCCTGCATTATAGTAACATTCTATTCGACTGCCGCCTTCAGGACATGCGCTGTTGAATCTGTTTGTGAGGAGGACCCCATCTGTACAACCCTTATGCAGAGCCAAGCACGATCACGCCTCAGCCCGCTGTTTATTCCTCCACGGAAGGATCATGTAGAAAGCGAGCTCTCAGCCTACCCCAGCCCCCAAGGCACCCTCAGTCCTGACATCCAGCTCTCCTCCCCTCCGAGCTTTGCTCCGAGTCTAGCGCGCAATGACTGTCCACCGCCTCACAAGGTCTCGCAGATCGGCCGCTTCTTCCTGGCAGCACCCCTCGATTCGCAAGGTCAAGGTCAAGTGCAGGTCCTACGAGCCGTCCACATCGACACACAGCAGCAGTACTTCTGCAAGGTACGCTTCAATTTCCTTGCTTATATTGATAATTCTTATGCATTGGGTTAAAATAGGGCTGCATTGTTGATTACCGTATCCAAGTGCATTTCGAAAGTGAAAGCAAGACAGCTCAGTATGCGGTTCAACGTTTTATGATTGACCTTGGGATTCGGGGGCAAAGTTCATTGACTGCGTAGTATCCTAAGCGTGCGATTAATACTAGGCATGCTTCCAGTACACTGGAGTGTTGATGGCAAATGGTCAAGTACTCTGCTGCCAGTCAACAAGGCAACTTTTGTTCTCTGCAAATGTATTCAATGTCGTTGTTTATTGGTCATATATATCACTCTGTAGTTGTACTATAGCGACGATCTCTTATCAAATTGATGATTTCAATTTGTTTATGAACTGCGTCATGATGTTAAACATGCCTGCTTCCCTGCTACTGTCAATGCGACTACACGTGAATTAATGAATTGGCCATTGATTAAGATAAGATAACACAAGTGATCCGCCGTGCGGGCTTCAACTTCCAGCAAATTCTGATGCGTCATTGGGTTTCGTTGATAAAGCGAACTTAGAAGCCAGCTGAATCATTCACTGAATCTACTCACTACAGCTAAATATACATTCATGCAAAATCGCTTTTTTTTTTCCTGACTTGCATGAAAATAATTCCTCACTTCCTGCATCTTGCGTCAGCCATCGCAATTAAGCCGACTTAAAAAAAAAAAAAAACAAACCTGTTCAAACTCAGCGCTATATTTTATAATTTTTATTTATTGTCTTAATACTCGGCACAACTTCCTGCTATGGCCCTTGAAAACCTTTGCGAAACTCCCCAAAAATTATTCAAATTTTCAAAAGTTTGCGTTGTCTGGGATTTTGAGGCCACTCCCAATTTATGTTTGCTTTCCGCTGTTATCTCTGTAAATTCACCTGTGGGTGTTAGAATGTACGCGCGACAAACCTACACGTGCGTACAAAAAGATCGCATTCATGACGCGTATTCACCCGGATAACGATCACGGAGCCGCCATCGTGACAGTGTTTCGCGGGGTCACCGGGTGCTGTCATGGGTCGTACGTGCCGGTCTAACATGCTCTGGCGATTGAAGGTCTCCCTGCGAATTGCGCCATCGATAAACCACCGACCGAGACTATTTACTATTTACGAGACCAGTTACTAGGGATCTCTTCATTTCTCTGAATATATTAGTCTTCATTCGACTTTCGCGGTGCGATCTACTTTTAGAGAATGGAGTGATTCGGTTGGATTTTGTAGTTGTTTCCAGTGCATTCCACGTTTTGTTTCGGTTTATTTTTCCTCGTTCCTCGGAACGTTCATTTTTTACAAGGTCAACGAAACTTCGAGTAAACACGATGACGAAATTCCACCAGGCGATGAATATTCATGAGGCGTGACGTCACGCCCTGGGCGTTGCATCAGCGCTGTTGCTGTTATTCCGGTGAAATCATAACGCGTGATATAAACACGTTGCGACACTGAAAGCGGTTGCTTTTTAGTGGTGAAATGATTACGCAATATATATCTGCGCCTGGTTTAAATACATTGCTCCTGTATTCCTCACACGTATTTGTATAACCATGGTTAAACGGAGTGCTCGTTCTTCTCAGGTTTTTCCCCTTGAGCTGTACCGGCAGATGCTGTGTGGTTACTGGCGAGTGGGATCGCATGAACACATCAATGAGATTGAGGAGATCATCCTTGGAGAGACTCAGGCTTACGTGTTTTTCCCTGGTCACTATGGCGACCTGCACTCGTACGTGCGGAGCAAGAAGCGGCTGCGGGAAAGCCAGGCGGTCGCCCTGTTTGAACAAATCGTGTCGGCAGCCGCCCACTGTCACGAAAACGGAGTCGTGCTCCGCGACCTCAAACTTCGCAAATTCGTCTTCAAAGATCCGGAAAGGTTTGTGGCCGTGAACGAGTTTGAGCCGGTTGATTAATTGATTAATTTTTATTTCGCCATCAGAACGCAGCTGAAACTGGAAGGTTTGGAAGACGCGTGTGTGCTGGAGGATGATAACGATTTGCTAGAAGACAAGCACGGCTGCCCTGCGTACGTCAGCCCCGAGATCCTCGACACCAGTCATACCTACAGCGGTAAGGCCGCTGATAGCTGGAGCCTAGGCGTTATGCTGTACACGATGCTGGCGGGTCGATACCCCTTCCACGACACTGACGCAAGCGTGCTCTTCTCCAAGATCCGTCGCGGCATGTTCACGGTTCCCGACAACCTGTCATCACGAGCCAAGTGTCTGATCCGAAGCCTGCTTCGTCGCGAGCCCCACGAACGACTGTCTGCCACGGAAGCGCTAGACCACCCGTGGTTCTCATATAAATCGCGCGCTCCTGTATCGTCTGGTAAAAGTGACAAGAAAGAAATTGATCAGACTGTGCCATCACTAAATTTAGATGAGGAGAGCATGTTTTCCTGATTGTTATATCAAATTATTTTGTGCGTGTGTGGTTGGGTTGAGATATGCTGGGCATTAAGATGACATTTTGGTTTTTTTCTTCTCTCCATTGATACAATATGTGAGTGATGTCAAATTTCTACATCTCCTTTCTCACTTTTGGCTACTTGATAAAGTTGATTTCTAAGAATTATTCTGTCACAGTTTGTTTTTTGTTATTATTTTTTTGGTCTTAAAAATAAGAAATTTTCATTTTGTAAAAATTGTTACAAATTTCTGGCAGATTCATTCTTCCAAAGAAGCTTAGCAAAATATTTAGCCAAAATTGTTACGTTTTTCTTCTTACTTTAAAAACATTTTGTCTTTTTTTCCTCCTGTTATTATTGTTGTACGAAGTTTGTCATCTTGATCTTAACCTCAGAGTTTTCTGTTTCCATCATTTTTGACAGGTTAATAAAAGAACTTGTTAATTCCAATGAACATTTTTCTTGAAATTATCACTCTTTTTCTATTCAAACATTTCATCATCGAATTAACACTGGTTTGATTGAAATCTCATTGCCGCTTCATGGGAATTGCAAAGAGCAGCTACATCTCAATAAATTGTCATTCTCCTGCGAGGTAGAAATGTCGGAATTGCGAAATCCGCTCAGGACATGTGATATTTCGTCAGCAAAACGAAACTCACACGCGCGGAAATAAAATGCTTACACCAGCTTTCCACAAACGATAATCTGAGCTGACGTCAGCGAGTTCCTTTGTTGGTGCGTTATGATTGGCACAGAGCGATCAAAAGTGCGTTATGATTACCTATAAACGAGGGAGCTGGAAAAAGAAAGCCTCTGATTAATTTTGTGCGTATGAAATCATAGCGTTTCATACAAATTGTTTCATATTTTTATTATAAAATCTGTATGGCAACCCACGCTGAAACAAACCAAAATCATGTGATCATTGAATCACAGTCAATAGCACCAACATCCACACAATCATAACATCAACTGAAGAAATATGTCGAATCCAGAACATTCTCCAACTCAAATTCTCCTGAAAATTAAATTTGAAAATAATCAAAACGTGAATAATTTCAAAAGTGAAACAGACCTCTTTCAGGCACTCTGGTCAAAACGTAATTGAAGACTTTTTTCAGTTCAGCTACCTCCCCACTGAAACGACGCAAATGAAGAATTTAACGACATTTTCCCCGGACAGATTTCAACTACGTTTCATTGATGTGGAAGCCGTGTTGTTCGGACATTAGCTCCGATAACTCCTCCAAGATTGGATAATTATGCAACGAAACAAACTGCTCCCGACAAATCTGAAAGCACCCCCGAAAATAAAAAAAGTTCATTAGATAATCTAGAGGCAGCCAACCTTATTCATGACGGGAATATGACAAGGGTGCGTCCAAAAACAGTCGTGAACGGAGGCGAAGGTTATGCCCTTGCGTTGACAGTGGACAGCGGTCAACATCATGTGACTAGCGTCCAGCGAGTGGATGAAGTTGGGCGGAAAAGCGTTCATCTGCTTCCGAGATTTCGGTTTGCTGTGAAATTCGGAAAATATAAACCTTTAAAGAGTTTCGTCAAAACGTACACAAGCAGAGCTTTTTCTCCCGAAAGCTTAGAAAACGTGTGATTATGCGAAGCGTAATACTGCACGACCGGCCACCCTAGGGGCGTCCTCCAGCTGACCAAATTTCCTCGGACGCGAGTGACTAGCATAGCCATGAGAACAAACCAATCCTGAAAGTAATCGACCAGGGTCATGACGATCTCTACCACCGCGGACTCACCTGAATTTGACGAGCGGAGGTGAACATTTGTTCGAGAGACGAGAGAGTCTTGGCTGTGAGGTAGTTCTTAGCGGCTGAAACGTGTTCTTGGGGAAATGTCTCGAGGTCCTCCAGTTGACCTTGAATTTGCTTGCGAGCGCCATAGATGGTCACTCCGTACACAGTGGTCATAATCGTCTGCTTGATGACCTTTCGTTGAATATGTCCTTCAAGCACTTTTGCAATTTCATTTCCTTTCATTGCATCATCTGCCCGAACGCTTTCAACCTACCAAAAAAAAAAAAAAAAATAAAATAAAAACTAGATGGACAAAATCTCGACTAATGTTCTGACCAGTTCAACGACATCGCTGTAGACGTCCCTTGGCGTGTCCATCGGATGGAGGTTGATGCTCTTTGCCCCTTCAACATCCCGCCCAAGAGCAGCGTAATGCTGCAAACCATTGCAGGAGCCGTCCTGTAGGGAGCATGCATTATAAGAGAAATGACCCGTTAACACCGACAGAACCAACCTGATGCACCGGCAAGTGACTCACAAAAGCGCTTGGATCAGGACTTTGAGAAGCGGCCGCAATTTCCATGCAAGTAGCGAGCGTTTGCCACGGTTCATCCGCATCCTTCCACCATCCTCGCCCCTGGAAAAGATTGTGCGAATAAAATGAACTCACCTGGTAATAAAAATTCAACTCACAGACAGAGGGCGCTCAGCCGAGTCCAAGATATCGTCCATGACCTCATTTGCATATGCTAATCGCTCCGAGTTTGGGGACCTTTGTGTGTGAGAGTATGATGCAAATGAGCCGAGAATCAAAAGACCGACACCTTTTCTTGAGGCCCGTGAGATTTATGCAGTGGATTTTCAGCCAATCGAGACCTGAGGCTCCCAAAGGCTTCCCCTGGCCAAACACCATGATCCCACGACTCAAGTCACTTCCTGCGAAAAAAAATCAATAAAACTGAACCCATGGGTTGCTTAGCAACACGTCTCAAGCACAGAAAGACAGAAGTACCCTCAAAACTGATTCACAAGTATGAGCCAAATTAAATGGCAATTTCTGTGAGTCAAAAAATGAAATTTAACCCTTTCGCCCTCATAACGGCCGAAAACGTCCCATACCAAATTTCCTCATAACGGCCGAAAGCGGCCGGGTGTACCATGCCGGGAACTTTCGTGTAAATCATAACGCACATGGATTGACAACTAAAATAAATGTGTGTGATGTCATCAGAAATGGTGTATGTTGAAAACTACGTCATAGATTCCTGTGTAGTCACGTGTTTTCCGGTTTGTTATGCGTTGTTTACTTCCGTTCGATCGTATCCAGCGACGCTGTCATGGCGGACTCTTGTTTTGATTCCGATTCATCGGACGATTTTTGGAATTTCGCCGCTGGTGTTGCAAGACCGGGTACCTCAACTGCCGGAAATGTCGACTTGAGTGACATTGAAGTCAGCAGCGTCCATACATCGGATCTGAGTGACTTTTCCACCGGTGAATTCTCTGATGACAGCTACGACTCAGCCGCCATGGAAGATGTTCAAGACGGCGATGGCTGGACATCCAGGCTTCGGGATGTTACCCTGAACCCGTTTGCATCGTCTGTAGGCCCCCAGCACGATTTGGAACCATCTAGCAGCCCGTTAGACTTTTTCTTTTTGCTGTTTAACGTTACGGCATTTACTGACATTGCTGCTGAAATCAACCGCTATGCTGCCTTCAAGCAAGAGTCGGTGCCAGACCGCCGCTGGACACCAACTACACCCCCGGAGGTGAAAGCCTTCTTTGGAATGCAGGTAAATAATATTTCATGAAAATTTCAATCGGCATGAAAGATATATATATTTTTTGTGATTG
>KB293638.1:88807-101025 GCA_000328365.1 Capitella teleta | reverse complement strand
AGTCACCTGTGAATTTTTGGAGGCAGAGGAATGTCGTGAATCGAGCACGGAACGTCCAACTGCTCACTGCCTCCGGTTTTGAAAACTTCAACCATGACGTCCAAAACCTAAGAGGGAAAAATAAATATCATTAGTTTTTATTTTGAGAAAAAAAAAAAAAAAAAAAAAAAATTCAGAAAATCAAATAGTACGAGTTAATCCGAAAGAAACCTTTTTATTGATGATCCAGGGACACGCTCCGACAGTGTTCAGGGCGTCTAGGGTGGGAAGAACCTTCTGGAGGGGAGTGCTCAACAGCGTATCACGACGCACGTCATCCGCATGACGGATCAACTCAACTGAAACGACAATGGCTCAGCGGTCACTACAAAAAATAATCAAATAATATCCGGTGATAAAACTGACCGGTGCTAAAGATATCAGCGCCATGTTTGTGAGATGTCCATGGCACGGGTGGAATCACAGAGGGAAGCTCAATAGGCGAGAATGTCACTTGCTTCAATTTGGCCGTTCGGAATAACATGCACAGCACTGGGTGGGGCTGATAATTAAAGAAGCATTAACATAATTCAAAAATGCAAAAATCCTGTATTTGCAGCATTTATAGAGAACAAAACTAATTAATTAAGATTAATAGAGAACAGAATTAATTAATTAAGATTAATAGAAAACAAAATTAATTAATTAACATCAATAGAGAACAAAACGACCGAAATCGCACCATGACTTCCTCGTTATAATAAACGTTTGCTTTCTTGATCACAGTGTAAAAGGCGGGAATAACAGATCTAAAGAAAAAAAAGTATCAATATTGGCGCTGCGTACTGGTCCTATCTTACTTGGGCGCGTTCTTTTTCAAAAGATTGCCGTCAATTTTTATATTTGCAATAATGATGTTGTAGAGTGTTCGTCCAACCTGAAGAATATATCGATGAGCTCGAGATAAGATAACCTGAGGCGACCTAACCATTCTGGACAAAGCCGGGGAAGCCTCAGGAAGACCCCAGTCCTCCTGGCGAGGAAAAGGTAAATTTTAAGCACAAAAATCAATCGATTACAAACACACATGATTGAGTTTGTCCGAGTACTTTTCCAGAACAGACAACCAAATTTTACGGTGATTGTCTGGGAGCGTCGGTCGGTTGATCAAATCCAAGTATTCTTGTAAGGCGCTCTGAGAAAAAAAATTTATAAAAAGAGATTTGTTGAGGACAAATTTTCAGCAGAACACAAACCAGATAATACGGCAATTTATGACGTTGTTTGTTGATGAAGTGTTGCCTAGAAACGCTCGCTCCAATTCGCTCAAACAGCTGACCAACGGGAGGACTGTGCAGCCCCATATCTTGGCAAATCATACGAATCTCCTGCAAAGAGACGTTGATGAAAACGAATGACAACCGGCACACCCAAGGGCCCCACCCGCATCATGATGTCCACGTACGAATCTGTATCCAGTAAGCGGAGAAATGGCGCAACATTCGGCTCCCTCGTTCCTGTGCAGCAACAAAAAAGCGTGAATTTAAACGTGAATTCCCGGAGATCTCACCATCTTGGTTTTTTTCCACTAGGGTCCTGGTCTGAATGAACTGTCGACTCAGTACCTCCCTCCACTCTGCTTCAGTTCTGGCAATCAGCGCTCTCTGTTGAACGGGAAACCGTTGCTGATTTTGATCAACATGCGAATGAACGTACCGCGTGTTGCACTTCAGTCGTGACCTTCGGAGGCAACAAGATCGACTCAACCACGACGTCAATCGATTCCTCAACCTGACACTGTTCCGCTAGGGCTCTCCGCACGTCCTCAGGGGTCAGGGATGCCGCCATTGGGTTTGTGGCCGGCTGAAATAAGCGAGGTGTAACACCTGCCGTGATGATGACTCAGTCACGATTACCTGTGACTCTGCAGCATTGAGGTGATTCAGCAGAGAGCAATCGTAATCTTGTGGCGAAACGTCATCGGGAGAGAGAGAGAAATCGCGATCCAACAAGTGAACCATCTACACACACAAAAATAAAATATATAAATCTATCAAAAAAAAAAAAAAAAAGAAGAGAAAAAATGAATACAATACCTTGAGAATTCTCTGCATATCAGAGTTACTAAAGACGTGAGATTTGTTCAGTTGCGCCAGATCAACACCCTAAACGATGCAAATAATTATCAATCCTCGTATATCCTGCATGAAATAAAAATCTTCATGAAACCAAATATCACCTCGGAGCGCGCAGAATCTAGCGTCTCCTCCACTAAAGCGTACTGCTCCATTTTGTCGCTCATATGAGAAACGGAAAGAAGGACCCCACCGTAGGTGTCCGCGTCTCGATTCAACTTCTGCCGTGACATTTGCGTGAGCAGAACTTTGATCGGGTTGAGCTGAGCCTAAAATTGCTCAACAAAAGTGAAAATCGTGTAGGCATAAAGCGTCTCACTCGTTCAGCCCACGCTCGGATCAACAGGTTGTACGTTTTGAGGTGAGGCATCACGATCACTTGGTTCTTCTTCCGCTTTTTCTGGTGTCGAGATTCAATCAATTTCTGCGCACCAATAATGAACATTTGAGCTGTAGACAGCTGAAATGAACACGCTTGAGACGATTTTAATGCAAACCTCAACAGCGCCTACCTTTCCACAATCCACGCACGCAGAAACGTAGCAGTGGATCTCGTTCTGTTTGTTCGCTTTTTGCTCATTCGATGATCGCTCCACCGCTTGGCTCCACATTTCCTTCACTGACGAGCGTTCATAATTGCACAAAATTTTAGCGAGAAGACTCATTTTATCCGGATTATCCACGTCGTTCTCAGTGATGGACATTTTCTCCAGTTTCTGAGGAACGAGATCATTTGATTGGGCAGATTGGAGATTTTCGAGGTATTCCGTTATATTGTTTTTCATTTCTGATGGCACAGATGGATCCTGAGTCAGCGATTTCATTTCAGTCAAGAATTGTTTATCATCGGAAGAGTGTCCTAGATGTTGCGACGTTGTTACATTCGCAGAAGTCTTGGAGTCACTTTTCATAGAATTTTTCTTATTTTTCCTTGGTTTCGAGGACTTTTTAGAGGGCACAATATCAACTGGGATGTCATGTGAAACGTGTTTGCCCATTTTGGCTTCAAAGTTCTTAAAACTATCCGTCCAATTATTCAAAGTTGATTTGTTGACAGCATGTTTAGTTTTGTTCTGACGGAATAGCTGGACCTTCGACGTTCCCATCAAATCTAAAATTGATGACAGCTCTATGAAAAAGAAACATTGATAATTACAAAACCTCGGGTCATGTATAATCACCATGGAGATGCTGTTTCTTAGCGACTGAAATAATTTTCTCCGACGGCGACGCCAATTCCTCGGATGGATCCTTTTTCTTATCACCTGATCTGTCCCCTCCAGAAGAATATTGGTGAGTGTGCAGGCCTGTGAAGAAAACACCAAAGTAATATATCTCCATCAAAGGAAGATCAACCACAATCATTCAGATGCACTACACACTGACTGAATAATCAAACTACATCGTAAAGGGCAATTGACGGCTGCTTCATGGACTTTCAGAAGGCATTTGACACAGTGCCCCATAAGCTACTGATGCTAAAACTAAGCAGAGATGGCATAACAGGGAACACGCAGAGCATGGATCAGAAATCTCAGGCATGAGACAGAGGTTTGACAAAAAGTACTGAAAGTCTTGGCGGGTCTTTTTAAGCATTAAGTTGCAAGAAATTCAATGGTCTTTAAGTAATTTCATAGAGAGCTCTATCAATGAAGATAGTTTAGAAATTTACAAATCAATAGGCCTAACAGATCAATAATTGAATTGTTCATCAATCAGGAGGCTACAAAAGGAAGTATCCTTTATTGAACACAAATTTACACAGTTACAGCACTTTTCATTGGAACACAAGAAGTCTATACAACACATGTTCATGCACAAGTTTTTCTCTTCTTTGGAACTTTTCGCTTAAAAATGGCGGTCGAGCCGATATGTATCGTAGCTTACCATTGGTCAAGAACCACCAATCAGAGCGTGCGACAGAAAAGGTCGCGTTAGATTCGACTACAATGCAAGAATGACCAGGACAGCTTACGTTAGATTGAAAGCATTTTTACAACCAAAATGATTTTTTTCCCGACTTTTTCAAAAAGTACGGAAATCCGTCAAAATACGGAAGAATCTCATGCCTGAAATTTATTGCGTAAAAGACTACAAGCGGTCGTAGTGAACGGTTGAGGGTCACACGCAGTAGACGTGCTTAGCGGTGTGCCGCAAGGATCTATCCTCGGCCCTCGCCTCTTCCTGATATACATCAACAATATTGAAGACAATATCTCCTCAAGAATCATGCTGTGTGCTGACGATACCAAAATCTACACTGGTGTTTCTGGCCCTGCAGACCAGCGCAATATAGAAGAAGATCTGGTTGCTCTGAGCCAATGGTCTGAAAGATGAAAGCTCAAGTTCCACCCAAATAAGTGCACTTCTATGTCTGTGGGTCACTAATATTATATTATCTCTGTTTCTCGAGTGAACCACTGAGCAGAGTACAGACAGAAAAGGCCATGGGTGTTATCTGGTCGACTTCTCTCACCATCAGCGATGGGATCGCTCAAAGGCCAACCAAATTGCTGGTGTCATAAGAAGAACTTTCACGCACTTGGAAAACTTTACCAAGCTATTCAAGGTTATTGTCTACCGTAGGCTCCGTGGTGATGTCACAGAAATTTACAAGCTGCTATCGGTTTATATGGACACAACTACGCCAACAGAGACAGTCACCCGAGGCCACAACAGACAACTCCTGAGGGAGCTCTCCAGGTCCGCTGTTAAGCGCAATTCTTTCCCCCAACGAGTCATCCCACACTGGACAGTCTGCCCCAATCCGTGGTAGAAGTCTCATCCCTGAATCATGAATGCCTTCAAAAACCACCTTGATGAACACTGGAAACGCAGGGTTCTCGCCAGAGCCTTATAGCGTATCGCGAGCGATACGCTTTATTTTCGGAGCGATACGCTTAAATTTCTGCGATACGCGTCCCTTTTTTCAGCGATAACCTTTTTTTTTTTTTACCAGGAATTTATTTGCGTATGTGATTCATTTCATTTCCCTTTCCCCTTTCTGTCAACATCCAAGGCTTCAAAGCTTGGTAAATAAAACAGGCGCCTCGCCTCGCGACGACTGACCGCTCATTAAAAACGAGTTGCCCTAGCCCCTCCCGCTTCCCTCAATCGGCGCCAGCTTATCAGTGATCGCGTGTAAACTTTGTTGGCAAACGGCGGCACTTGTTTTGACGCTGATTATTGTGTTGTGGTATCAATTTATATTAGCGTTGTATTCCCGTCAGTTCGTGGTTTTTTCCTCGCACATTACATACTCTTTACGCGCATTATGGCCAGTAAACGCAAGCAGAGCTTAGACTCTTGGATCGTCAAGAAGCAGAGGTTGGATCCCTCACGGCCACCCCCTGGCCCCCCTCCCACCGCAGCTCCAACAACTGGTACGCAGAAGAGGGATGCCCATCGGATTTCAGGATTCAACCAGGAGTGGTCAAAGGAGTACCCCTGGTTGAAGGAAGTGGATGGCGGTAAGTAATTAATGTTCAGTTGCTGATGCATGTACCCAATTGCGATTAATCATCTATGTACATCATGCATGTAATAATTATATTTGCGGATAACCGAGCTATAATTATTATGGAATGTTCAATTATGGAGTAAGTAATTACTAAACTGAGTATGCAATTCGTATATCACGGCTATTTCCCGATCGTTTCTTCAAACACGAACGTATATACATGCACTTATTGTACGCCATAACGAAAATGTCTACAAGCATATAATATATAATTATATACCTTCCTCCGGTTATGTAATGCAATAGCACAGGCATATAGTAATACTTATAAGTGTACATGTTCTACTCTGCTACTAAACATGCTGTAGGGCTATTTGCGGCACGAGAACGACTCCGCTTAAAAGCGCGCGAAAGTTCCTCGCTTGCACACGCCTATTGACAACGCTTGGCAACAGCTCGATGTATGCATCTATAGTCTATGATATATGTGCAGGGTATCGCATGAGTTATATATCAGATTATCTTAACAGTTGGGGGAACACTGCTTGTCACTGCTACTCACGCACGACCCGAGAATGACTCTGCTTAAAAAGCGCGCAAAAATTCCTCGCTTGCACGCCCCCCTTGACAACGCTTGGAAATGAGGCTCTTTTGTTCTCAGCGTGCGCACTTAGCATAGTGGGGATACTAATAGTATATTCTCTATCACAAACATGCATTTGAATTATTCACGTTAGTTTATTACTAATTATGGTGATAGAATAAGATGACACACGCACTCAATCATTTCAGGCATGGTCTGCACTTGGTGCACCGCACATCGCAGGAAGAGGAGGAACAAGCTGATCGACACTACACTGAATAATCTTATGATGATTACCCTGGAAGGCCCCAGCTGCCAGGACATGGAAGCCCACCTCCAGGAGGTTGCCGATAAGTGGAGCAAAGTTAAAAACCGAAGAATAAAATTTTGAAAAAGATTAAAATCCTTTAGTTATTTTGTTTTAGTAAGGAACATGATTACCTTATATATTCCTTCAGGCATACTCAGATTGGCTAGTTTCACAAAGTAATACTTGAAAAAATTTACGGGGGGGGCATGCCCCCGGACCCCCCTAGGTTTGCTGCGCGCCTTCGGCGCTTGCCGTATATGTTCAAAAATAAGGGCTTTCATTTTGGGCTCGTGAGGACCCTAAAATGCAACTGGGATGATCCAACCCCTCTCTCTCTCTCTCACGCGCACGATCTAGTCTTAGAGGCAATGTGCCTGCGACAAAGTACGTCCTAAAGCCTTAAGCCGTTAAGGTATCTTCATTATCCTAAGGTAAGGTAAAGGTAGAAGAGTTACAGAAATCTACAGAAGTTTACAGATATCTTAGTACATGTGGTATGTGCTCAGGGTGACATGTGGGGATGATGATCCTTATGGAATAGGACTATAGTAGTCTTGGAACGAGATTAGGGGACATGAGACGTGATGGGTTTGAATAGAGTATCTACCATATTATCGTCCATGTTATGAATGTCAAGTTGACTTACCGTTCCATTGCGAACACGAATATACTTTGGCGTTCTTATATCGAGGAATTATATAGATTGGATTTCCTTTTGAGCTAATTTTACAGAAATCCAACTTGTTGCTGGTTCTTGCTAATCTGATTAAATGCGACATCGTGTGCTACATTGTGAAGGTTCCGAAATATTTCAGGCGTTAAGACAAATTGACTAATTTTAAGGGAGCGTGCATTTCGTAATGTTTATTGCATTCAATATTTTGTAATTAGAGGCCACAACACACGGATATAAAGTTCATAAAACGTTTGGATAAAATATAAATTAATATTAATATATTATAACGAAGAAAAACCATCCCCCTTGTACTGAGTTTTGGTTTGGTTTGGTATCGTGTGAATCTGCGTTATGATTTCCCAAAAGTGCGACACACCGGAGGCGGAGATCATGGCTGATGGAAATCCAAGAAAGCGATTAAAACTGAAGAGCAGAAGAGAGCACTCGTTTGTTGATGCAACTGAATCAAACGATGCGCCTCTCATTCGAAACTCATCATGTCACTTCGAAACTGACAGCTCCCGATTGACGACGGCGGAGGATACTTCTCGGTGAGCGATAATGCAGCGCCTTATCACTTTGAAACTGCATTCATATCGGGCTAATGAGGCCTCACCAGAGATAACACTAGACAGATGAGGGGAGATCAGAAATAGGGGTCACGTGGGCGATCTCGGGGCGTGGCTTAACTCAGCGTCCGCCATTTTTATGGACTGACTCACAGCAGTGGCAGCTCTGCCCTAAGCTGGAGAACGATAACTCTTGTTTCACGGAATCCTCGTCTTTTCATCAATCATGCTAGTAAAATCTGGTCAAATAAATGCAAGAAGCTGAATTAGTGAGCTTTTTGAAGAAAAAAAATACCACCCTTAGTACGAGTCCTGCTTTTTTTATACTGATATGCATTAATCACATGCATTTGGTCACATGGAAGTCATTCAAGTGAGGGGAGCATTTATTTATTAAACTGTCGGTCAGCCGCTAGAGAGTAAAAGGAAAACTCCGATCTCTGTCAAACCAAATCTGAAGTTATAGTGAAAATAGCCAATCATCGTCTCCACGAAGCTTAATCAAATTGAGGTTAGTGAAATGAGTAATGGTTTGACTTCACAGGGCTCTACAATTTCAAGAACGTAACGACTGATGCATTCAAAGAGACATAGCAAGCGAGAGAAACAGAGAGCAGCAGAATCAGAAAGCACTAACACAGTGGATGTTAGTCAGCGCTCAGTTTCATCCGTTTCTTAAAATGGCGGCGTCCTCATACGCAAAAATTAGAATAAATTATTAGCTTTTCGTGACGTCACCCAATGGATATTTTCAATCTCTGGGCCCCCCACATTGAATTAAATTTTTTGAGCAGCAGGTGAACTTTGCTATTTTCATGCAATCATTCATCCAAGTGACAATTTGCAAATAGGTACCATGTGGCATACATTACGCCGAACCCCGTTAATCCGCCCTAGTTCGTTCCCAAGGAAACAAGCGGATTAAAGAAAAGGCCAGATTACATGTCAAAACCACAAATAAACCAGAAATCAGGCAGAGACGTCAACAGGAATTTCTTTTGAGTAATTAGAGAAAGAAAGAAGAAGGAAACAAACCAAAGGAGGAATTATTTTGATATCAAAATGCAATCAGAAAGAGAATCATAATGTTTTAAGTATTATAAGCATTAACAATCTTCAATCTGACACCAAATACACTAAAACCTCGTGTGTCGAACACCCGTTCCTCGAATATCTCTGAGGGTGACTGGATAGCTTAGTGGGTTAAATCGCTGACTACAATCCAATGCCGACCGTGGGGGTCGAGGTCCCGGGCTTGAGACCCGATCAGGCCACGGGCGTTATGATTGTGAATTATAATTGTAATTCGTTATAATTGTAATTCTTCGGTGACTCTGCAGTGATGCCCAACTGCGTAACAAGGCCGGGCGATGTGTGCTACTGTCTATGGTGGTATGCAGGATAAAGAACCCTTGGGATTTATCGATAAGAGTAGGGGGAAACCCCGGTCCCGGGCCTTCTGTTCTGGCGCCCGTATCATCCGATCGGATTGGGTGGAGCCATAAAACCCCATCACTCACTCACTCGAATGTCTTTGTGTGATTGTGTCGAAGTTTTTTCAAAGTCCCGACGATTCTCCTATACTTTACTATTAGCATTAACAACTGTCCCTCGAACGTCTCATTCTCAAATTTATCCCTGTGTCAAAGTGTTTTCTGTGTCCCTGAAGCATATTTTTGATCTATAGCTCAAAGTCGAAAAATTCTATAAGCATAATTCTCAGTTTGGTTACTTCAAAGAGAATTCGGCACAGTTGCTTACAAAGCATCAAAACATCCCCGCCCCACAAAGCAGTCAGCAGCCTTTATCTCTCCTCTGTTTAAGCCGCGACCAAAGCGAGGCTGACTCCAAAGATCAACGGACCGTGGATCTCAACTAAGGCATTAAATTGTTGTTGGTGTGCTTGTGATGAACTTTAATGAATTGCCGACAAAAGACAGCTCACATTCGAAGCTAGAGTTAATTTAAGAAATCCAGCCTTAAATCTATTATGAACTTTATGACAGCTTTAATATCAAGGCACGCAACAATAATATCAAAGATATTTGTTTAGAGTGTTTTTGCAAGAAACAGTATAAATCTAGTGACCAACAGTCTTCAGCATCATTAGTTGTTCATCAGCATCGCTATGGCTACAAAACGCAAGCTCGACGTGAAGACACTCGAGACCTTTAGAGCTACAACAACCTTCCGTGAATTTTTTTTCCCCCTAGACCTCCAAGATAATTTCATCGTTTGACATTACTTTTTTTATTAATATTTGTTAATTACTGTTTCAATCACAAAATCATGGCCTCTCATGGTTTATAAGTGCATAACGCATATCGTCAATCAACATGATTTGAAATCATAACGGTCATATCATAACGGTCTTGATCCCTTCGTCGAAGTATCCCTAAGTCAAAGTAATTGAGCTAACCCCACAAACTTCGACAATACACATACAGTCGATGCACTTACACTCTCACTTACCCATACACTCACACTCACACTTTCTCTAACACATCCCTTCTCACACTTGCACTTGTACTTTTATTTGTACTGGTACTGATACCGGTACATGTACTTGTATTTGTACTAGTACAAATATGCTCATGGACTCCAATCACACATTCAGTTCAAGAGTTATGCTCATTAAAAACACCATCAACTTGACTACCATGTAACTTTTCTGTCCTTGTATGTTTTGATATAGCCATCTGCATTATCATATAACTTCGTGGTGTGGCGGCAGGGTTGTCTACCAAAAACTCTGAGGTTCCCGGTTTAAATCTCATGTCTGACAAATTGAAACATTACATTTAATTTTCATATTTTTAAATGCAACCTTGCTATGACAATGATCATGATTTTAAACTTAGGATACATAATCTTTTATAAGTCATACATAAGTCAGAAAACGAAACAAGTGCGTTATGATTACGTGGGCGTCGCATTCGGCTTACCATTATCCAGCAGACGATCAAGTTTCGCGCCGTTTTATTAAAGGATTATTAATAATTGTGATGTCGTCTCTCGTCATCCCGTCTACTCAGATGAAGGTAATTTCGGGTATTTAAATCATGATTATTATTGATATTACATTGATATTGTTTTAATTAAAACTTTTGATTTATAAATAGGTAAATATTATGAAACATAGTAATAATAAATAGTAAATAATTCGTATGGTAGGAACTAGCACAGATTCTCGGGCGAGGTCTGTATACCTGATATATCTGTATACTCATAATACTGAGACCCATTGGGCTCGCTGTAGTATGTCAGCTAGGTAGGAACTATGATCTACCACAGCCGCGCACGTATATATATATCTGTAATTAGTGTAATTACAGTAATACAAGTATATATCACTTTTCTTTGCAACAGTGTTTGCTGAGAATTTAGACAAAACATAATTCAAATCCTAAAAATTATAGCTGAGCATCATTTAATTGTGAAAAATACAATATATAAAAGATGAAGGAATTAATGTGCTTTGTATTTTTTTTTTTTTCAATTTATATTCATCAAGGCACCATTTGTTTTGATAAGAACTTCAAAGTTGATTAATTGTTTTTGGAAATTTTGTTTTATATGATGAGTGCATGTATTAACTATTGTAAGAAAACATTTTTATTTGTTTTCAATATTGTCTTTCTTGTCATTCAATATCTTAATTGTACATTCCATTTTTGAGAGTTTTCAATAAAAAGTCTTTTTATGTTCATTCGGCTTCTCAATCCAACTGAGTAATGAAATCTATATCTGCATGTTTGAAACCAGAGACCGGTAAATTTTTTCAGCCAGGTTCAGGGGAAACACATGTTAATTAAGTGGAGACTGGCGCTCGAGCCTGGCTGTCAACAATTAGGAAAATTTGCTCGCTGGGCGAAAGATCGCGTTCACGCAACATATCCACTCAAATTAATCCTTCCTCTTTATTAATACTTTTAGGCGAACGATATCAGCAGGCCATCATTTTAGATTGAAGATAAAAGATACAGTGAGAGGCATCCGTCTCATCAACTCCAATCAGACTTGAGATGATATAGAGATACAAGATGTGATAAGAGGCGCTATCATTTATGTAGAAATAGGTTCTACATAAATGATACCTTTAAAGGGAGGGAGAACTGGTTATAAATGGACTTTGAGTCGTTATTTGATGCACCAAAAATGATTCCTATGCCTGGCCCACACAAGGAATATCATCCCTAACGATTTCGCGGGAGATATATTGCTAATTAGGCGTGACGTCAGGAGCTGTGATGAAACACCGAGTTCCCCATCTTTTACAATGGGCCTCGTCGTATCAGCGTGTCCTGCGACTAAACCCCTGGATATTTTTTTATTTTCTTTTCGGAAATAGATAGAATAATCATTTTGCCACCAGTCAGGCGCGAATTTTTTTTTTTTTTCGCTATTTTTCTTATTTTAACAAGCGATTTTCTAGGACACCTACCATGTTTCTCATCCTGAAACAGTAAAAAGGTCAGCCAGAGTGCACCACGCATGCGCTTTGTT
>KB293638.1:50548-78324 GCA_000328365.1 Capitella teleta | reverse complement strand
TTCACACCGATATATACACTCGCTAGTGTTTGTGTGCCGTAAAACAACAATTCCTTTCCTACTCGCTGAAAACTGCCAGAAATGAAGCGTACCAATCAGCAAGTTGCCTTCTTCCAGACGTTCGTCAAATGAGACGATGATTGCTCTCCCCTCACAAAGGGCGAACGACAAAGACCTAGAGAACATCACTCGACTTTGGTTCCAGTTGGGAGAAGCAGACGACTTCCGTCCCCTTCCGGAGTCACACGGAGTATGTTTCCTGCGTACTTCTCAATTCTAATCAATGTTTCACAAACGTCTCTCCTCATGCAGAGATCTGGAGAGCAGATGGATCATCCTCAGGAGGACTGCGTATACAGGCCACTTCCCCCTCCCTGCAGGGAATGCCGGCTGCTTAATAAAGTACAACATTTGTTGAGAGTTGAGAGTGAACCATTGGAAGTATGTGAGCGTAGGGCGACCACTCCCATTACGGGTGTTCCTAGGACCCCAGTGAAAAGTGCACCAAATGATTTCTCAAGGAACGGTCCACCCAGCATTGCACCATTGATAGCCGGAGCTAAGAAGCTGGAATCTGATGAAGTTGCTTGCTGTCCACTCTGCCAAGTTGCCTTCTTGCCAGGGTGAGAGTTCTTTCTGTTCTTTCTTAATAATAATAATAATAATAATAATAATAATAATAATAATAATAATAATAATAATAATAATAATAATAATAATAATAATAATAATATGACAAGCAATATGAGTATATTCATGTGAAATATTGATGCCAAATTCAGCAAAATTATGCAAATGAAATGAACTTTCAATAATATCGTCAATAAATGAAAGTATACTAAATTAAACCATAGAGGAAGAATAATGAGAGTGGACATGTGGCCTATTGGGGGTGATGTCTCTCAGTTCGAGAGCGAATTTTCCTAATTTCTTTAATGAGATGTGATGTGTTTTGCAGGCAGGACCAAATGTCTCGGGATTCTCACATTGCGGTCTGTCTGTCTGAAACAGACGATGTCGTTTGGTGAGCATCTCCTCTTCTGAGAATTTTCGTCTAGGTTCCCTGAAACTCATTTCTTGGAACTGATTTGTGGTCACTCGCTGGGTCAGCTGAGCTGAGCAAGAGGCTGAGCTGACCCATCGTGGGTGTGGTCACTCAGCAGCCCTCAACAACCGCAAACACTCTCTCCGTGAAATCAGCTCCCTCGTGCACTGTGCTATTAGTGGCGTTGGACTGCATGGTGGCATTGCAAATGACCTTGAATAACGTGACCTTGAGAGCAGATTATGCCATCGTCTTTCGACGCCATTTTCATGCTGGTGTAGAAGATTTTTCTCTGGAGCACTTCTCCTGGACCTATAATTATGCATTTCATCATCAAAATCATTTTATCATCAAAATGTTGGATTCACATTTTCTGGTCTTGGGTGGCAACAGGGAGGAATGAAAGCGCATATTTCCTCGAACACCAAACCTTGCTCAGTCAGCTGAATGACTCAGCACATTCCCTTCGTTCTTACTTGGAAGCAAAATGTGAGAGTCGTGATTTGTGAAATATTGACTTTTACCTCTTGAACACCAGGACATCGTCCAGGGATTCATTATTCTCCTCCTGGAGCAGGATTTCCTCCACTCGGAAGCAAGTGGATCTCTGGATCTGCTCACTGAACCAATTGTTCTGGATCAAAGAGTGTCGTTCCTGTGTTTGGTGTTCATGGAACGTCAAACTTTGTCCTGCTGTTGGTTATGCAACCAGATCTTTGATAACAAGCGATAAGTTAACGGGTTGAAAATTATGTATGAATTATTTTCTTTTTTGTGCTCCGTAAATATATATTTTAATTCTTGGTTTCATTTGTGCTATTAAATGTATGTTTTTATACAGGTATGAGTTTCGTGTATTATTATTGTCATCATAATTTATGTTGATAAGATAGCTGATCGTATTATCATCAACTCCTGATGTCTATGATAAGAAGGCGTTTAAATTTAATTTATGCAAGAGTATGAAATACATAATAAGTATGATGTTATAATTAATATTACGGATTATTACTGTACGTGGAAGTGAGTGAAGTTGGAATAAACTCGTCATGGAAAGTCTCGTTCATGGTTTTATCTTTGTTTCCTCAACGCATAAATCATAATCACAATTAGATGCGATCTGAACTTGAATACATTGTGTAACACCCAGTTGGCCGCTCCGACCGAACTGGTGCTGTGGGGTCGTCTGCACATTACAGATGAAGCACAATATTTATTCATTTATTCATTTGATCATGGCAACACACTTTACAAGTAAAAACATTTACAAATACACTGTACAGATAAGACTATAGAATCATGGGTGTGATTCTTCTGAATTTTTCCGGATTTCCCGTTTTCTAGGGGCTCATGAGCGTGAGTGAGAGTGAGTGATGGGGTTTTACGGCTCCACCCAACCCATTCGGGTGATACGGGTGCCAGAATAAGAATATTTATTGACCACAACAAAGGAAAAAGAGCATTTGGAGAATAACAGTAGGCCTATGGTCTGGGTAGCAGGGAAACACTTGGCTTATCTAGCTGGTACCCGTGAAAAACAAAGAAACTTATAGTAGATAGCATCATTATAGTAAATAGCATCAAGAAATCAAGGACTTGATGTGGATTGGACCAACGGTGAGAGCAGAAGGCCCGGGACCGGGGTTTCTTCCTACTCTTATCGATAAATCCCAAGGATTCTATATCCTGCATACCACCATAGACAGTAGTACACAGCGCCCGGCCTTGTTAAGCAGTTGGGCAGCACTGCAGAGTCACAGAAGAATTACAATTATAACGGATTACAATTATAATTCACAATCATAATGCCCGTGGCCTGATCGGGTCTCGAACCCGGGACCTCGACCCCCACGGTCGGCATATAGGATTGCAGTCAGTCGGTCAAACCGATTGAGGGGCTCAGGAGCCGTTTCTGAAATCGATACAAATCCGAGGAGATATTTGTAACGTTATTGTGGGGGGAGGGGGAGGGGCCATGCAACTTAAGTTTGCCTCGCCTATCGAAGCGCATTTTCGCGCCATTCGCGTCTTTCGTCGCATGCGCCACCTGGCGACTGTTTCTACGCGCGAATCATGGACCAATCAGCGCTTCATCTGTACTTTTTTTTCTGTCTGTCTCAGCAATAAATCATTATCTTATCTTATCTTATGAATATTCATCATCTCATTGGCCGACTTCTGACTGTCACTGTGTCGTATCAGCAGCCGCTAAAAGTGGGACAAAGCTATTTTTAACTGGTAAACATTGCCAGAAAGGAAAACGACACTTCTTCAGCCTTTGCGCAAAGTTTGCGATATCGTGCATGTGTGTTAGCAGGTTAGCAGATCAATCGTCATCATCATCATCATGTCGTTCAAATTCAGGATTCATTTCTGAAAAAAAAAAAAAAAAAAAAAAAAACAATCATCGGAAAAACAGCTGTGGACATCTGGAATCGTGTTGACCTCAAGACCAAGAATGACTTCTACTCGAAGGTTACACCAGCTTATGAAGCATGTGGACAGTATCTGCAGCAGAAGTTGCCACGAAACAGTGAACCCCTGAGATGCTTGAGCTGCCTTGACCCTGCAGCTCGTGGCCATGAGATAACTCTCATCCATTTGCAGCCTGAGTACCTAACCAGTGAAGAGAATAATAATAATAATAATAATAATAATAATAATAATAATAATAATAATAATAATAATAATAATAATAATAATAATAATAATAATAAACTACATGTTGTAAACAACATCGAATAAACATACTGAACTGCATCCTGTACTAAAGCATCAAGAGCCCTAGTGAAACCACAGTCGAATATTAGCTGGATTTTAGCATTTTTTGGAATTTAGCCAATTGCATGCATTTAGGTCTTAAAATGACCAAAATCTTTCCCGGGACCCCCTTAGTTTTTGTTGGACCCGAAATGGTTTCAGATTTTTTGGTCTTCTCCCAATCACACCGTTGCAATCTCGCAAACAGATTAAATCTCTGATGACGCCACCAAGACTTTGCATGGCGTCATCTACAAAAAATAATTGCCGCGTTCTTGCGGTAAAATTATACTCGGGGATCCGAAACTTTGGTATCCCGAGCTATGAACATTGAAACGAAGAAACATTGAACGAAGAAACATTGAACAAGAAACATTGAAACGAAAAACACACGCTTTTAACAATGCCCTGTAAAAACTTAGCAAATCGGTTCAAAATTTTAATGAAAGGAACATCTTGACAGATAATATGAATGAGATCTCAATGAGTTCGTCTTGGAAGATTAAAAAGGCGGCGTAAACACTTTCGCCAACATAAATGTATCTTCTCGATATTTGAGCTATTTAATTGCCACAACAGGCAACCGTATAAAGGCATACAATATGTTTTAAAAAGACGATGCGCTCATAATTATAGGATATGCTGGCAGTGTTTGTCTAAATAGGGTCAAGCATAATTCAGAGGGGAAAATGGAGGTCAGCAAAGGTCACAGGTCACCTTTGATGGATGGTCGTTAGTCCTTACATGGATGACGACCATGAACGATCGCTCCAAAAAAATGAAAGAGAAACAAGCTGAGAATGATGTGCATGAAATTTGACTTTATTTGTTAAAATGATTAAGATGAGAATTTTATCGCTGAGGCGGTGCCACACTTGGCATGGCCGGCATTCCACCAGGACCGGCCATCATTCCTTGTTGCCCTGACAACGCTGCGTTAGGCCCTAACATAATCTGCAAAAAACAAGCAATGAGAGAAATAGGTCAATGATTGGGAGCGTTGAATCACTTGTCTCTGTTGCTGAAGCTGCTGTTCTTCCATTTGCGCTCGTTCACTTTCGAACATGACGGGCAGAGCGAGGATTGTGGCTGATGACGCCAGCACCCACATGAGGGAGCGTGTCGTTTGGTACATCCACTTGCTCCCACTGATGCTCATGCTGGTGGCGCTACTAGACAGACTGCGCACAGACTCAGGGAACATTTCTGTGAGACCCCACAGACGCTCACCAATGGTTTCATCCTGAAAATACACAAATAGAATAAATCCCTCGTCACTGGTACGATTCATATCAATTCATCCATGTAATCTCAAATCCCCCGGCTAAACACGCAGCGTAAAGAAACCGTATTACATTCCTGTTGCACCATAATGGCAATCGCCAGCATCATACCATAACCATAGCCGAGGCCTGAAAAAGTGCCATCGGTTCACTCTTGGTCAGTGGCGGGCAACAATTGACCAACGCACACTGTAATTGTCGCAACGACGCAAGTGATCAAATGCAAGAGTCATGGAAACTCACACATTGTGACACAAAGTCAATAGCCTCAGGTTTTGCACAGAAGCAAACGAATTATTCTTTTTCACTCGATGGAGAAGTGCCATGCTCTCACTAACCTCATCGTCAAACTCGTCGGCGTCGTCTGCAGTTATGCTGGGCATGATGCTGGCGGGGTTCGACACTCTCTCGATCTCCTCTCCGGTCGATAAATCAATCAATCTGGGTCCATCTGAGCCCGACATGTTTGTTTGTTATTGTAGGAATGTTTCTGTGCTCAAATATAACGCAATATCAAGTGATATTACAGCAAACGGAATCCTAAGGTCAGAAAATCTACCAGGGAAATGCGCTTCCGGTGAAATAATTTTAATATCCGACTGATGGAGATTGTTGAGTTAATGGTGAAAGTGCGTTATGAAAAACTCCCTTTATTACACAAAAGTATTTTCACAATGTTTTCATGTCTTCAAATACTGGCGTGAGTCGGGCAGAATAAAAGCTCATGGCATGAAGACTTCACGTTTAAGGATACTATTTCTACTAAATTTCGGGATCAGCTATTATCACAAGCATGATACATAGCGAAAATCTTTGCTGTAATTAATACAGGTACTGTTATCCTATACTACGTAGGGGCCTACCATTAAAAACGCAGTTTAGTGAAATCGCAGATGAATCGCTCACTCTCTTCAAAATCACACGCTGTCACGCATGTCAGCACGACAAGCCTTTTAAGTGGTTGAGCAGCGCTTCTGCGACTTTGCTAAACAGCGTTTCACAGCAATATAAGCTATATTATAATGACCGAGAAGCTTGTCATTAATTTTAATCCCACTCCTGAGCTTCGATCTTCAGAATTGAGAAATGAAAAACAAAAAAAGAATTTGTGGTAATCTGTAGAAAACTAGTCAACATTTAATTTCGTTAAAACATAAATAAATTCATTCATTAAAATATCCACAACTTGAAGAGAGAGAGAAGAAAAAAAAAGAAAGAACATTATAAACATTTTGTGTAAGAGGTACCCAGGGGAAGATATATCAGCTTGACCTTTGACCTGCTGGGACTTCTCAGATGGGAAACGGAAGAGAGTAACGACCCATCTTGAATATAAAACCATAAAAACCAAATCCCATGACATCACATGACTAGAATGGCATCAGAATACATGTACATAAAGATGAGGACGCTATCATAAAAATAAATCATTTCTTGTTGTTACAGAACAACAATGGAAGACTTATAGATGTTGGACAACAATCGACGACTCAGCAGTCTCTCTTGTCACTCCGGACTTCACATAAAAAACTAGAAATTGTAATTAAAAAACTGCCAAGAAAATTATGGAATTCATTCACCAGTGTTTAACTAAGTCTATGAACAAGTTAACAAACTCACAAATTAGATTCTTTCTTATAAACATATTTCACTGAGAAAAAGACAAGAATTGCAACTGAAAAATTGATGAAAAATTTCTGACCAGATTTCATCACACAAAAAGAATGAATATCAAAGATATAAAAAAAAAATATTTTTTTTTTTTTTCTTTTCCAAAGGAATGTGGAGGAATGTGGAATAAAGTGAAATGGCTAAAATCAAAATTGAAACGACAACCCCTGAATGAAGAAATATTGTGTTATAGTTGGAGTGGACGGGCTCAGATGACAAAAAGAAAGTTATGACAGCAAAAGAAATTGTGATCAAAGTTGTGAGAATTGAGTTAAGAAACAAATCGACGGAAATTAAATTTCGTCGTCATCGTCGTCCGCGTTGAGCATCATGGGTACTTCCTCCGGAATTTGTTCCGCTCGCATGCGACCAAAATTCCTGGCCCTGTGGCGAGGGGAGTGCTTGCGAATGGCGAAACAAATGATTGCCACGGCAACCGCTGAGGCTAAGCCAAGCGAGACAAACAGCGCAATCAGAATATCTCGAGTGTCTGCAAAGAGGAAAAATTGTGAGTCAGGAAGGAGAGGAGAGAGAGACTCACCACTACTGACGGCCTCTGTATCCACGTGGCAATCACGATAACGGTCGATGGGTATAATTGGCTTCATGAGGTTAACAAATTTATCCAAAGGGCAGTTCAGCTCACAGCCTGTGTTTGGTGAGCGAAAAGTAAAAGTCGATTATTGCGTCCAACTGACCTTTGATTTGGAGCTGATGAGCGATCTGTTGCCTGAAATCAGGTTGGCTGATGGTGTCGTTCTTCAACCAGATTTGCACAAAGTTTCCCAATTGATTTGAGTAATGCAACTCGATCATAACGCAAGCAGAATAAGGCACAGATCTCCTATTGAAAACATCTAATGCAAACAACAGTTTCATCACAGTCGAATCATGCTGAAAAAAGAAAAAGACCCACAAAATAACGTGAATCGCAAATCATATTCAATCAACCCACAGCTGAGTACATCATCATTTTCAATTGACGCTTCTCTGTGATGTTTTCCAACTGAAGGCGCCATTCATTGATCATTTCTCCCACAATCACACCTAAATCACACGTCACACGGTCAAATTTCCAAAACACACACACACTCACCTCCGAGCAGTTTCCTTTGAATCGGATCTTGATTCGAATGACGCGAGCTAACAGGAAGTATATGGTCGTACCAAGCACTGATCATCGTATCAGACAGCCACTCGGGGCTCTTCCTGTTATTGCGCCTCTGTTTGACCAAAACAATTCAAACACAAAATCAGAGGTTTAGCATGTGACAAAATACCTCGCAGAGCAGAGCATCCATGATGTAACCAATTTGGAATATACTGGTTAGATTCGCTTGAGTATAATTGTTGATCACACTCAAAATCGACTGCATTTATTCCACGGTAAAAATAGTGACGATTGAATCGAGTATCTTACGCTGTACTGCCGCTCCATTGAGAGTTCCTCTTCACTAGCGTTACGCTCTTCTTTCAATCGATCCAAAACAGGACACGGCGGATCGAGAAGAAGCTGGAAAAACAGCCGTGTATTGCGCAACATGCGATCCTGAGCAGCCTCTCACCCAATCTTCAAATCTCGGTTTTGTGTGAACTGGAATCGGTTGCCATGGGATTTTGGGATTCCAGATCTGATCAGAGTTTGGTTGGAACATCCCCGCCAGCACTGACTGAGCGCTCATCAACGTGCGATCATAATCGGTGCTCCTTACGTAGATCTGTTGATCATATTGAGTACGCAGCGTGGATTTGCGATGAAGCCACCCACCTGATCTCTGAGATATTCTGAGCTGATGAAATTACTGTAACGCTTACGCAGCCACAACCCTAACTCAAACTCCTGCCGCATTCCAATCTAAGAAACGAGAGTTCATATTGAGTTCAATTGAAGGTGACCACTCACTTGCGTCAGCTGACCAAAGCCCTGTGGCCACGTGTCCTCCTGGTGTTGGTCGGCCGGGAATGTTCTGATGGGACTTCGATCTCCATGGCGATACAACTGGAATAGTACGCGTATGTAAATCACACAGGATATTCATGAGTACAGCGCACAGTAAAGTTCTATTTATGCTTTGCCATGCAGTCGAGGCAGCCACTGAGGAATGAAAATCAGCCACAACACCTCTCACACCTGTGCTCGATTGGGTCACTCAATGATTGCCAGATTGGGATGGGGAGGCGGGGAACTAAAAACTAAATCGTCTCAACTTACTTTGAAGAATCCCTCCCCATACCTGATATCCGACAGAAAAGTAAGTCAGGTCAAAAGATTTAAGTCCTTTTATATCAGGACTCTGTAGAATAACGTGATTGTCCTCAGAGCAAGAGGAGTGATATACAGACGCTATGATGGCGTCATCTGCTTGCATTATCGCCCAAATAACAAATCGCTCTCTTATTCCTTCTTTGAAAGGCTGCGCAACAGATAAAAACAAAAATATGATAAATTTATACAAACCGTGTGCACAAATTGGAGCGTTTCTGGAGCCTGAGTCGAAGCAAGCGAATGGAAAGCGAACAAAAAAGGCACAGAAAGCTGCCACATCGTAACCCGGCGTACGTAAGGTGACGTTATGATCACCGCTATATGGAGGAGTAGCCACGACTCCCTAGTGGCGCCATTTTGTATCCAGAAGATTTATAATTCATATTCCTATTATGTAATAGGATATATCACTAATATTTTCATCCTGAATCATTTTACATGCATGTTAAACAGAGTATGTGTTTTGCTTCCCCTCGAGTAATCTTGTAACATGGATTTTTTATAAAGAGCCTTACTATTGTAGCTACTCCCATCACTAAATTCAGCTTACCGTTCTAATCCCAGGGAGTCGTAGAAACATTATTCAATATTACATTAATCGTTAAAATAACTTTTATGTACACATATTTATTTATGTTTATTATAAAACAATTAACCTCATAGCGGTGAGCAGTATAAAACACTTTTTATTTAATTTAAACACAACTACAAAAATAACATCATTTCTTTTTGGCTAATTTTCCTTTTGAGCCACTTTTCCCGGCTTTTCCTTTGCCAGTCGCTTTAGCCGCTTTAGCCGCCGGTTTCTTTTTCAGCTGAGGACAAAAATTCAGATATGAGCAACAACATAGAAAAAAAGTGAATAAAATCCAACTGACTTTAATCATGGAGTCCTTGGTGATATCCTCCTCTTCCTCCTCCTCCTCCTCAACCTCTCCTCCTTCCTCCTCCTCCAACTCCTCTCCACCCCCTGCGCCTCTTTTCTTCTTAGCAACACTGCTTCCGGTGGCGTATGGCGTCAAATGAACTGATTTGTTGTAAGTGCGAGTAAAAGCGGCTTTAACCTAAATGGAAACATTCAAAATATGAAAATAATTTTTAGTTTTTTTCTTGTTTTCTTTTTTCCCCTTTTATATATCATTATTATAGTTTTGTTGAGAAAAATGTACATCAATTGATGACATTAATAAAATGATGATTCTCATATTTTTATTTTGTAACATCAGCTTCCAAACCTTAGAATCGACATTCGCCATGCAGTTCTTGGAATTAGGCCAGGTCGCGACCTCCAGCAGGCTGTCAAAGTCCTCTCGCGTCAGACTGTACTCATCCATGACTTGGATGATTTCGCCAATGCCTTCAGCGCCCCTGGTGGCCAGCGGCTGCGTTAACGCCTTTCGCAACAACGGTAAATAATCCATGTTGATTTCATGCTTGTCGGCCGGATTCCTGTTTTAAGCGCGGCTAAATTACGCGAATCGTTTCAGAATAATTTCCGCTCACTTCAACCCCATGTGTGTGCGGAGCTCCTGTAGAGTTCGATCGTTTTTATTACGAGTGGAATTCTTGCCGAGCCACTGAGGGAACTGAATCATTTGGCCAATTGAGCCCTTCATGGCTTCACCAGGTAGAACAGTAGAAAAGATAGCCTACGAGATAAAAAAACAGAATCATCAATAGCTCAACCCGGTGAAGACGAAATACCTGAGTGGGCAGAAGGCCCCAATTCTGCGTGCTCCGGATTTGTCTGTCAACGAGATCTCCCTGCGCTATGCTGTCAGCCGCTTGGCTTAGCAATTTCATCTGCATGCGCATATCACCCCTGTCATTAATTAAATGAGTTAATTGCACTTTTAACGAGCACCGTACATACCTAGCAGCGAATGGCGTGCATGACGGGTAGTTCTCCTGCACAAACAGTGGCCCAAAACTGTAATCCTGGAAGAAAAGGTCGGTCTTATCAATGACACTCATCCGCTCTCCCCCGGCAAACACTTGTCGACAGACGTCAAAGGGGCCTAAGTGAGCGTCCTTTTTAGCTTTGTTGGCATCACTTTTTGCCTGATCGTACGACAGATTGCGATCGGTTGAAGTCCACATCGAGAGATTGTGCATGATCTCAAAAAAAAAAAAAAAACAGATTAAACATCAATTAGATAAACCAACACTAACCTGTCGCACGTCCTGGTTCGCAGCCACGATGACTTCCTGTAGCGCGGGAGGCGAGATCTTCAATCCTTCTTTGAACGCCACAGACATCATGGCAGCCTGCGTGACCGTAAATTGTGATGATGACGAACATTTAATGACGTGATACCTTAATCTGCTCCACTCTCGGTCGCTGGAATCTCAAATCAAAACAATGGTTGGCCAACGATCTGATCTTCTGGTGATTGCGGTCGTTGCACATGCAGATGACGGGGATCTTGGAGTTCTTGATTAGCTGAATGAGTTCAGCGACCCCTCCTCTGTCCTCGTTGCCGGCCATTCCGTCGACCTCGTCCATAACCAAACAATGCCGTTGACCTTCACTGGGGGTCACTTGACCTCCAAAAAAGTCCACCAGCGTGTGGTTGTTCAGCGATTCTGAAACCTCGTCTTTCAGTTTCCGTTTTGATCGCGTGTCAGACGCGTTCAATTCAACGAACGAAAACCCAGCTTCCTGACGATGCAATCGTTAACTTGGCGATTTAATTATCAGCGCACAATACCTTGCAGACTAGCGTGGCTGTGGTGGTTTTACCCACACCAGGTGGCCCAGAAAGCAGGGCGGCTTTGAATCCCGACCCATCGTCACTGAACCGATTAACTGAAAATAAACTCTCGTTCAAATGGAGCTCATTCCCCTGTTGGTCAACCATACATGCTGGTTTCTTTCCAGATGAGATATTTCGATGCCAATTCTGCAGCCAATTCATGAGCTTGCGGGCGTTACTCTTGTCTCCGGTTTGTCCGATGATTTGCTTCAAAGTCTGAGGTTTATACTTATCAACCCACATAAGCGATTGAGAACTGCCTTCGTCCGTAGCTTTCTTGGCTGCAGGCTTAGCCGATGACATCTTAGACTGGCTGATCTTAGCCAGCGAGGGTGACGATTTGAACTTGGCTGTCGATGGCTTTGATTGGCTTTGTTTAGCAGCTTCTATTTCATACTTGGATGTTTTTCCCGGCAATTTTCTGATCAAATCCAGTAGTCCATCTTCGTCCAATTGTTTTGTGCCCAGTTGATTCGCCTGAGGAACAATTGTAGATTTAACCGTGCTTGGCTGAAGGAGTCATTAACCTTAGCCATTTTGCTTTCACCAGCGTCCCTTCCAACGACAACGTAGCTGGTGCGCTTGCTCAGTGACCCCGTGACCTTTCCGCCATACCTCTCAATCAACGACTGACTCTCACTTCGTTCCATCGACTCCAGAACGCCTGTGATCACAAACGTCAGACCTTCGAGGCAATTCTCAGCTCCCTGGGAATAAACAGGGATGCACGACCCCAATTGATAAGAGAGGCGCACCTACCTGTGGAATTTCTTTCGACCCGAGGGCTCTAGGTCCTTCCCTGGACAGGTACGACCTGTATGCCCCTTTCTTGGCGGACGATGCTTGATCAGTTGCCATGGGAGACTCGGTGTTCTTGGGGCTCTCCTTCAAATGAAACATGAAGAACAGAAATATTTGAGAAATCACTCACTTTTTTAGGCTGAGTTTTCTTCGGAGGTGTTTCAATTTTCTTAGGCGGAGTTTTCTGTGGGCTCTTTTTAGGCAATTTCTCCAATTTCATGGGTTTGCGTTCCGGAGTGTCTTCGACAAAATGCTTCGACTTGGACGCCACTTTCGAAGCTAACGAGTAAACTAAACCAACAAGATATTTAATCAAGGTTATTTAATAATTATTAATATTAATATTATAAAGTTATTTAACCAAGCGGTTTTTAATCAGCTGACCTTTTGCAGGAGATGAGTCCAGTTTGATTTTCTTAGCGGGAGACTGGTAATTCTCATCTAACAATAAAAGAGTTTGTTCAAATTCTTCATCCTCATGAATTTCATCATTTTGCTTAGCAGGGGTACTCTCCTAAAAAATAAATAAAAATAAAAATGAAAGTCAAAGTTAAATGACTGTACAATCAACTTAAAATTAAGACAATTTTCCTCACAATTATAACAGTTTTCTTAATTTCTTTCTGTTTCACAGTTGACGAGCCAAAGAAGTCCATCACGCTAGTCGTGCTTTTCTGCTGACTCGGCGATTTCGTCTTCAGAGCAGACTTCGCTTTTGAAACCACCGGCGTGACTCTTTTAAACGCCTCCTCGATGGCACTTGGATGATTTGCCACATCATCGTCTGGTAAAACAAAGATCAAATTTCCCTCTTGATTCTAGACAATCAGCAATTAGCAAACCTGAATCTGAGAGACATTTTTTGGGTCGTTTACGTGATTTTTTCTTCTCAGGGATCGGTTCTTCCGGTTCGGAATCTGGAGCAGATCGGAGTATTAAAAAAATATCACGACTTCTTCTGAGTTAATTAACCTGAATCGAGAATAACCCCGCCCCTACGTGAAGATTTCCTCTTTACGCTACACTGTATTTCCTCCTCCGAATCGCTTGAAATCTGAAATAAAATAAAACAAATGAAACAAAAATACGGCACTGACAGTCAACCATACCACCATCTTCTTCGTTTTCTTGGATTTCTTGTTATTTCCGTTTTTATCAACTTTTGGTGAACTTTTCTTGTGTTTCAGCGTTGTGAATTCATCATCCTCTGACCGTTCGATGATTTCCACATCGCTGTCGTCGTCCTTGTGGTTTCGCTGATTTGGTTTCCTTTTCTTCTGTGGAGATTTTCTCTTTGATTTGATTGAAGGGCTCTTCTCAATTTTCTCCTTTTTCTTGGGTTTTTCTGTTTTTTTCTCGACTTTTGGCTCAACTTTTGATTTGCTTGCGTTGGGGTTGCCGAAAAATCGCCGGATATCCTATCAATGGGTCGGATGAATACGATTAAAAATTAATAAACGTAAAATGAAAAGAATCATAATTTAGAATGCAGAGCACTTGATACTTAATGACAACCGCAGATCGCATTAACAAGGTATTTAAATCAAAGCGATGAGTAGGCCTGATACAGATTTTAAGCGCCCGCCATTGGTCTCGTATATATGAGAGCTGAACTCGCAAATTGCTGTTGTTGGCTCTGCATTGATTGTCATGATTATAGACTATGCCGGAGCTTGAGGTAAGCCATGCCACGGTTAGTGGTTACGGTAAGATTGTAAGGCCCAAGGTATTCAGATTATGACAGATATAAGTTAATCAATGGATTTGCACTCATTAGTTCAGTTTGGCAGTACTGTTGTGCATTTTTACGGCACTTTCATTATTCACTATGCGGCGTTAATGACGCTGGACTTCCACGAAACATTGTATAATGAAAGTAATACATCCACTGAATGACTGATGGCATAGAAAATCGTCTGCTAGAAATCTGCGTCAAAGTCAGATTGTGAGTTTGGCGCCGGACGAGGGCCAAACGGACTAACAGTGGTCTCAAAACTAACAGGGCCATGAAAATATATAATTCGAGTAGATTCGGTGTGATATCATGAGTAATACGCGGAATGTGCAACAAAAATACCATTTTTGTTCGATTTCATTTGGCGGGAGCCGTTCGAAGCACGCATGCGCCAAAGATCAGTAAAAAGGGAAATGCGGAAAATTCAGTTTAATCAAACGAAACACACAGGCGAGGGATACAAGATCAAGTCTGTTGATGCGAGTACTAGTAGTTTCTTTCATTAGTCATCATGAGTCATTATGCAAATTTTGCAAAAAAAGGTTCCTCTTGGCTCCAGTTCGGACACACATAATTTCAAAAGAATTTAAAATTAAATGAAACTTCAAACAACGAATATCTAACCCTCAAGATTTTCAATCACAAGGCTAGTTAGACCATAGAGGAATAATAATTCTTGATAGTGGACATGTCGCGTGAACACCGGTCTTTCGCCTAACGAGCAAATTTAGTTAACACATTCACCGCCAAACACGGATAAAAAACAAGCATTTACAAATAATTATTGATTACTGAAGACCCCTTTGGCGGCCGAATACATGGAAGCAATTAGGATGTTTATTGAGGTTTCAATGTATGGTATGCGCTTGGCACACATGCCACCTTCTTTCTGTGTGTATTATTTTACAAGCTATATTTCACCCCTCTTTAGCACAAAGTCTAAAACTTCAGCCAGTTTAGTACATTCACCAAATTCATATTTTATCGACTATGCCCCTCTATACAACTATGTATATGTTATAGAGAGATCGAAATAATGGAGTAGCCTATACTAATATAAACCAAATAGCAATTTCGATAAAAAAGGGGCTAATGCGTCAAAGCGACCACACTGTTTCTCGTCAGCAGTTACTTCAAAGCCAGCTAATTTGTGAGGAAGGATGATCAACCCCTATGTTTCTATTTCTCGTCAATACAATTGCAAACATAATTATTAGAATTCGCAAAAAACTATTTGAACAATTGTCTCAACTTTTGGCTTCTCTCTTCTGATACATCAAAAGCAGTGTAATATCAAAACTGTGGGTATGTGCCCCCATATGTCTCGGTCTTAGGTTTAGACACACTGATCAATAAATTATTAAGTTATTCCAACAGTCTTCCTAATTCGGCATACCTTTATGCTGCACATCAAAGCAATGTTTTCAAAGTACCTCTCTAACAACTGTGTGGGTTTGTGACGCGAAGGGATTAGAGAAAGCGAGCTAATTAGTGACTCAAACTTGCAAGGGTGTGTTTTTTATCAAACCAGGTGTTGTTCAGAGTTATATTTCAGTACATCTAATTGCATGTGTGATGTTGAATTTTATATTGTTGAATTTGCAAGAGAACGACCTATCCGACTTTGTGTGCGTGCATTTCGAAATTACAGAGCAGTAAAGTCGAGGCTTTTTGGGTAAAATAGATGGTGGTGACCTGGTATCAGCCCCAAATTGCGGTGACAGTGAATGTGTTAATTGTCAGTGGCCGAGTTCGAGCAAAAAAATTAACACCTAACACCTAGTCACCAGTGGTTGCTCACAAGGTGTGAATTAAAACAGTGAGCATACTTTAACTACTAGTAGCCTTTTTGGTGTCCGATTTTCTGTCATTCTTTGAAAGCAACAACGAGTAATATATTTGTAACTAATGCCTATATAGATCTGCTGAGAGATTGAGTATTCATTCTGGCATTTTTGTCTTTGTTTTTACGTCACTGTACAATACACATTGCCGTTCTGAAAATGAAGCTATGAAAACAAATAATACAATTTCCTAATGATTTTTGTCAGTGATAATCATACCATCTACTCCTCTAGGAGCACCACTTTGAGTCAGTCCCATGGGTGGCTCTCTTAGAGGAGTTTTACTGTATCATTTTCTTTACATCATTATTTTACTGATATATCCTGCAATCATTTGAATGCCAATAAGAATTCCTGATTATGTTAGGAGGCACTGTTTTAGCATACTGTATAGTCTTGGTTACACGATATTGGGGAGCGATATACTAGTAGATTTCTTTCTTTAAAATCGCGAGCAAACACTGCATCTGATATCGATCTACCGAGTATTACTCATCAAATCAAATCTAACAATTCCAATAGATTGGTTAGAAATACATGTACATAGAACATTGCGCTTGAAGCGGGCAACTCATTTCCTAGAGCAACAAGTGTTATAAGAGATATTCTATTTTAATTGTCAAGTTCAGACCCAGTTTCATGTGATCCATCTTTCTTTTTCCCTTTTGTTACATTCTTTTCTGGGGCGGGTTTTACTAACAGATCTTACACTTAATCTCACACCCAGAAAATTGTGGTTTTGGTTGGAAAGTGTGCAAGGCTTAAGCTGTAATGATACAATATTTACAGAGGTTCCAGGCTCGAGACTCAATGGGGCCACAGGTGTTATGAGTATGAAAGACGACTGTAATTTGTTATAATTCTACTTATATTGTGACTCTGCAGTGTGGCCCAACTGCGTAACAATTTTGAGCGCTGTGTACTAGTGTACTACTGTCTATATTGGCATGCAGGATAAAGAACCCTTGGGATTTATCGATAAGATTAGGGGGAAATCTTGGTCCTGGTTTCTGTTTCAGCACCCAAACGACCCTGTGATCGAACTGATCGCCATAACTCAACAAGGTTGGGGGAGCAATTAGGCTTTTTCCTCTTCTTGCCTTGCCTTCCTTTGTCTTGATGCAGTTTCATCATTATTAAATCCCTTTCAAGTCCTTTGATATCAAAGCAAAATGAATAGTACCCAAAATTGAGTGTAACAAAAATACGAAGCAGCCCTAAAGCTGCCATTTTTCACCTTACATCCAAGTCTTCTAAGATGGGGCGGAAGTGCACTTACTCAATCTTCAGCGAGTCACAAAACAATATAAAATCAATCTTTATGAATCAATTGTGTCAAAGGCCACTGGAATATTCCTCAACTAATTATAGACTGCTTCAATGTTTTGTTGTGAAAAAAAAAAAGAAAAAAAAAAAGAAGATATATCAATATTTTATAATACATTATTATTATTATTATTATTATTATTATTATTATTATTATTATTATTATTATTATTATTATTATTATTATTATTATTATTATTATTATTATTATTATTATATTGGTTGTAGTAATCATACGAAATGGTTGCCATTTGTATACATAATGTAAGATGAGACGCTGATTTCAAACGACGATTATCAATGCTTTAGCCCTTTGTAAGTTAGTATATGTACCAGATTGTATTGTGAATCACAGCCATAACAATAATATGTATAATATGTATAATACATTTATTACGATTAAATAAGTGCATATAACTATAAGTGTGCTGAAAATTTTAGGTGAGGAATTTAAGATAAGATTTCTTAGTAAAACGCACGAACAATTGTCTCATCAAGAAAAAAAAACTGAACGTCGCCTCGATGTCTATGCCACGTATATCCGACTCTCTAGTTATATGGGAGTCAATATTTCACTTCAAATGTACTGTCAATAATTACCCTCGTTCCATCGGCAATTAGGGTATACAATTAAGGTAAATGATTTTGCTAAATATCCCCATGGAATTATTTATGGATTAGTTTTATTCAAGATTTGATTGTCTGATTTTACAGATAATGAGTGAGTGTGACAATGTGGGCGATAATAGGCTGAAATAGAACTCGGATGTTCATGTTGCATGACTTTTCATAATTTTAATCACTATCTATGGGCGCATTTATTTCATGTTTTCATGCTCACCTCGTTCTAATTGGTGAGTGAAGAGGGCCACCATCATATGTTTATAGCTCGAGTGTTCGTACGATCTGAGACATCTCGTGTGGTTTCAAGATGGGACGAGATCTCACTTGCTCCATCAGTCCATGGTGCTGCAGCATTGTTTTGTCGTACAATTTGTTGTCAAGAAAAAATAACTTTGGTTCACTTGCTGAATTAATCTAGACCCCCAAATTTCCTATTAGCGAGCTAGTGCAAGAATGAAAGACAACAGAAGTACCTCATAACTAGGGCTGGACGGATATCCGTGTCCGATATCCGTGACAGCACGGATATTGGGGGTTTTTAGTACTATCCATGATCCGTGTTTCAACACGGATAGTTAAACACGGATAGTGTAAATTTTAAGTGTTTGTTTCGAGCGCACAGTGAGCGTAGCGCACAGCCATTCCGCACACAAGCGCTGCTCACTGAAGCTGAGCGATGTCAATTACAAGATAACACGATGTCAACAATGCGCTAATTCTGATTTGTTTTAAATAAACACAATTCTATGCCCTTGAATCTCTTCAGTCATCAAGCAAAAGTGACGTAACACACGTTGTTGATTATCTCCTTTAGTGCCTATTTTTCAACACCGTTACACGTGACAGCTTTGTCAATTGCAGTTTTCGTGTGAACCACAAACAGCACTGAGTTTCATCACTTTCTCGACTTTGAACCATGTTTGAAATTGAACACTTAATACAGACTTGTACATATGCCTAGGCCCGCTACTTGGCGATCTAGCGACTTGAATTATTTCAAACTTTCTATAGAACAATAATTGCCATGAAGTTATGAACTGACTTCCGCCTCATGAAGTTGCTAAGTTTGTACATTTCCAAATCATGTTTATTGAAAGTGTACACTGTAGCACAAAGTGCACGTTACTGTCGTTCCGTCTTGGGCGTATAATCTGCGACTCGTGAAGTTGGGGGAAAATACTTAAAATAGATTGCGCTGATAAGGAATTCACCTCTGTGAAATCGACAAGCAAGCAAGCTGTCTGCATGTGCGATGCCTCTTGAAACTCATTCTGAACGTTTTGATAAAAGAAATGTACAAGAAGCAAGAAGGATGACAGCAGTAGGTCAAGGTTGATTGTCTTTAACTACTGCAGGCAGAGCGTGGTTTTCGCGCTCACAGCGTGTGCCAGGCGCTGGGCCATTACGCTGCAGGTGCATGCTCCCGTGTTTGGGCATAAATATCCGTGTCCGTATCCGTCGGATATTAGTAACACGGATATCCGTTATCCGTGTTTAAGCAATATCCGCCCAGCCCTACTCATAACTATAACGTGTCATATCAACCCGAACCCCAAATCATGCAATTGGGGGGTGGGTCCCCGCCATCGCTCTAAGAAGCGCGCTATGAATTTTTAGGGGTACTAGTATAGAGACAAAAATGGGGCATGTTTTTTTTGGGGAAAGTTAGCGATTTGCGTATGTCTCCACCTCTTGTCTAGTAGCCTTGGATGCTTGTTGTATGCTTTTGCTGGGAAGAGAGGAAACATGCAATTATTATGGGTGAAGATAAACTGACTTGTGACGGGATTCGATCTCGGACCGTACACCTTAAAGCACCACCGGTTTATCCGATTGCGCCAGCGCGGAATTCGATAAAGGTGCTGAGTTATGTGTGCATTATATGCACAGTGAATGCTAGGTCATTATAATATTATAATGTGACCTCGTGACCTGGTAAGATGTGCGGTATTGGAGAAGCACGTGGCTTTGTTGTGTCACGTGACAACCGTTTAACTTGCCTTATGTTGAATGTATTCTTCCGTGTTCGTGGGTCCGGGTTAATATGACAAGTGTACCATAACGATATATGCATGTCATAAAGCTTACTTTGCACACGGATATCCAAGGGAAAGTCGTTATTCAACTAAATTAATAGTTTCACGTTGAACTAACATTGAATCAACATTGATAATCCACCATTGTTGCATTACTACGCAGAAACAAACCTTACAACACATTGTTTAGCTCAGTATGTTTTTTAATTCATCAAAATTATAATGAAGATGTCTGGGTTTTAACTATATCTGATTTCCAAGGAAGTGAAGGATGACATTGTGATGTCCCATGGCCCCTCGCAAGAAAAAGGCTGTGGCTTGGCCCCACATTCTCAGGTGTGGCTCCAAGGTCTCCCTGTGTGCTTCCGTTGTCTGTCTGCTGTCCGCTTACGCCATCCATAGATCCAAAGGTGCGATGAAATGAACATCCGTTTCCCCGATTTCATTCAATTCATTTCAGTGCCTGATTCAGTCCAAGATTCCTGGTTCCCTTCGTGGCCTTTGTCAAAACAAGAGGATTATTCTTTTTCGGGAGCATTTCTCGAATCTTACGCCAATCTCTTTGACACATTCAATTGGATGGTCGTGAGTGCTCAATCTCTGCTGCTACATGTTTGTGAATGCCCGCCTTGGACTTGGCCGCTGTGGGCATCCACTGCGGTACCTCTACTTCTCATCGGATATGCCACACTAAGAAATCGATCATGGAGCTTTCTGTTCGGTTGTGTCGTTGTAGTGAGTCTCGGCTGGGAATTTGTGCGTATTTACCAGGTGGAATTAGCAAAGAAAGTCGCCATCACTTTGAAAGTAAGCTATTGTTGCATTTGTAACCCCAGTCTGATCATTTAATTATTCACGTAGGGCATGCCGCTTGACTGCTTTCCGGAACAGATGACCACCTGGCAGTCATTCTTATCGTTGATTTCTGAGAATGTTCGTTGGCAAACTGCGTCTAGTTGCGAGGAATATCACCTTGCTCTGATGGTGCATCCGTTGTGGGAAGTCAATCCTCTGACGGTATTAATCAACCATCTACTTTGATCTTTTCTTTGTTTTTTTTTCTTGTAGGTTGTGCTGACCACAGTCTCACGCTGTGTCACTGTGCCCTGCCGGTTAGCCACTGAGAGCGTGGCTCAATGTTTTCGTGTGTTCTTTTCTCACATTCCTGTGCAGTGGCATTTATTCTTCATGCTGCTCATTCCTCTCATCGCGATCGTTGTTCTCATTATGGCATTTAGATACCGCTTCCTGTTGCCCTTTGTCCTCAGATTGGAACCTGCTTCATCGCACTGTTCCCCTGTGAAAAGTGTTCAGTGAATTTGTCCGTTTTATTTGCGAGGCTGGCCTCGGAATTTGCTGCTGATCACGAGTGTTTTATTGGTTGGATTGATCAAAATTAACCTTGCTCATCAAGTTTGAAATTGGGGGAATATTTATATATGCAATTTACTTTAGATGGAATTTCTTGTGAATTCATTATAACAGAACATTATTTTTTTATAAAATTGTTATTATTAAAACATTATTGAACATTGTTTTTGTATGAGTATACAATGCAGGCAAATTGGTTTATAACAGGAAATTTTCGCTACATTCAGGGTCACGATCGACCGCGAAAACCTTCAGGGCGATCTTATATTGTGACCCTACCTTTGACTGCGAATAAAGGCCTGAGCCATAAAACCGTGAAATTTGCAGCCGGTGGGAATCTCCTGTTCTACTGTGAGTAATTTTTCCGCGTTACATGAATTGTATTTATATTTCTTATTTTCCGCTTGTTATATTTTATTTTCTCTTGCATGAATTATCAATGCTAAATTAACAAAGGAAAAGTTAACATTTTACCATTGAAATCAAAATGTATTTGCATTTTCTTGTAAAAAAACATTCACAACTGCATCAAATACTTGGTATTTCATTTATTAAAAAAAAGCAATTTATTAAAAAAAAAAAAAAAAAATCATTAAGTCCTAGAATGACATTGTGTACACAGATAATACACAAAATATGCAAATGAAGAAGGATGCAGGAATGTAACTTGCACAGAAAAAGAGGAAATTATGTACAAGGACGTTGTGACCTTATGTAAACAAAGAAAATCTCGGCATGAATCATGACAATTGCACTCTTTAAAACGGAGAACTTAAGAGTTTTCTTGGCACTGAGTCAACACTAGCGAGCGAGGGGGCTGTCAACAGCACCCTCCTCTCCTTCCCTCCTCCCCTTTCTTTCCCTCCAAGTCAACTGTTCCCGAGCGTTTCCTGTTCTTGGGCTCTGCGATCGCTTGGCCTGATTCGTTCACCGGCAGACAGTGCTGGAAAATGTACTCAAACAGCCGGTCAACATTGTGACCAGAGAGGCTGGACGTCTCGAAGTAAGGCAGTTCAGTCAGCTGCTGCGTGTTCAATTCTCTTGCGAGGGCTTTTGCGTCTTGAGGTGGCACGGCACGATTTTCCTCGGTCACCATGTCCAATTTTGTGCCTACCACGACAACGAGGCAGTCGTCCTCTGCTGCCTCCAGTAAACCTTTGAACCGTGCTCTGAAATCAATTAACAAATTCCCGCTGATTGACCAGCAGAGTTCACTGACCTCAAGGCGTGGAATGAATCGTCCGAGGTGAGGTCGTAAGCCAAGATGGCCGCCCCTGCGCCACGACAATAGAAAGAGCTAAGGCCGGAGAAGCGCTCTTCTCCAGCCGTGTCCTGAAGAGGCAAGAGTTAATACAATGTGAGGCATGGAGGCGCATGACTCACCCACAGGGCTATGTTGTAGGGACCCCACTGCTTCAGGGAAAACGATGCTCCGATCGTCTGTGGAAGTAGATGAGGTTTACTCTGAGAGGATTTCAGCAAATGACTCACGCTGATTGTCTCCTGGAAGCGCTTCTCTATGTAGCGATGGATGATGGTCGTTTTGCCAACACTCGCAGCTCCCATGATCACCACCTTCAAGTCCCTGAGCACAAAGAAAAGCGTTATGTAATGCAATTGATACGCTCGTGCATGTGCATGGGAAATAAGACACATGCATGTGCATGTGAGACACATGAACACTCATACTCTCCTTTTTTCCTTCTTTTTTTATTCCCATACAAACATCATAATTCATAACATGTCTACTGAATGTGATAATTTATATTTTTCTTTTGTGGGCTTATTTAACCTCGGAATCCTGAAGCAACAAAGGCTTATGTGGTCCGAGGAGGTAAGCAGGAGTTAAGTGCCCAAGGACACAAGGTTGGTGGCTGGCTTCAAACCTCCAGTGGCCAGCGCCAAGCCCTTTCAAGGCGAGCACACTGACCATTCGGCCACCAAATCTCCTTTCAGGAATAATCAATTGATGTAGGGTTTCAATTAGGTATACGAGGGCAAGAGGAACTGGTACAAAGTAAAAAACCCAGTCAGAGTATCTAAGGATGTCTTATATTTACGAAATAAGGATGTTTAGCCCTCTCTGCAACCGAATTCTCACCAACTCGAATAAACTCATGAACTAACCCAGCTGACATACTACAGCGAGACAGAGGTATGAAGGCCTCGCCTGATTGATCTGTGCTAGCACTAACCAAATTCACCAGTGTTACAAGTGTAGGCCTGCTGGTAGCTGACATACTACAGCGAGCCCAATGGGTCTCCAGACCTCGCCCGAGAATCTGCTAGCATGCTGGCTACTCAGTGTTTTAACTCCATAATCAATTAACATGACAAATAGTGTTTTAAATTGTAAATTAAACTGTATGAACAAAAATTAATCGCTACAAAGCGACGGGCCCACAACAGCCATGTTGACACTTAACCCAATATAATATTCAAGTGAGTTTCAAGTAGACAAATAATATTAATCACGGGAATTTTGAGCGATAATAGATGATTTAGTGGAAGGCGTATCGGATAAACAAGCGGAAACTTACGCCTTTTTCTTGTTCGTAGTTGAGGCCATTTCGATCGAGTGATTAATCTGCGCTCTTTCCAATCTCTAGAACCGTTATTTCATGCTGATACAAAGCGATTACGCAACGATAAAGACTGCAACTGTCTTCTTCAATGATCAGCGATGATCACTCCGACTTGAGTCAGCACTCATGAATATGCATGATGATTAGCATACTCATGAATATGCAAATCAGCTCCCTCAGCAAGCACGTTGCGCCGACGTCAGTCGACGAAATCGAGGCGTTTGCTTCGTTTAGTCATCAATTTTAGCGCGTGACAACTGATTTTATTTTTGAAGGTTTGATTTATTTCCTCTTTTCTGCTTGCTTCCATCGAATGACGTCCGGAGTTGACCGGAACAAGCACGCCATGTTTCCCCCAAAGACAGGGTCATGCGTTATGATTTTACTGTGATATAGTGCGTTGTGATTTCTGATTACAATAAAGTCAGACCCTGTTAATTTAATCCGCCCTCCAACGTTCCCAGGGAAAGAGGCAGATTAATGATAAGGGCGGATTACATGTCAATACCACAAAAAAGAAAAGATAATTAGATGCTTACAAAACCCATGCACCATAAAATTTCATGTATAATGGTACAGTATAGATTTATTCCCTAGAATCGTGGTCGGAGGCAGATTAACGAAAGGGCGGATTACATGACACAATTAACATTACAGACGATTCGTCCCTGGCATTTTAGGGCGGATTACAAAAAGGGCGGATTACATGACGACCGATTAACGGGGTATATAATTATCAGTAAATTCCTCATTCAATATTTCTTTCAGAATCATGTCTGCCGTTCTGCTCGGTGTGGTAGACGCAGCCGTTGTGCACAGCACCTCGTGGGAAGTCAGCAAAATCGGCGGCCGTCCCGTGAGTAACAGGCCCTAAATGATTGATGTCTGATTCCCTCTTCCTTCAGGACTGGATGGGTAGCGCTGGTGGGGTTCCTACGTGCTCCCTTTGCAACGCGCGCTCGTGTTTAATCGTGCAGATCTACTGCCCCCTGGGTGAATCGCTATTTACGAGGTGCTGACCCTCCTGGAGTGTGCCACTCCTCGTGAGCAGATTTTAATTGTCACCGACTGTTTGTCTTCTTTGCAAGCTTTGGGTAATTTTAATATCACACACTCTTATGTTTTTAAAATCTTAGAAAAGTACATGATTTTATATAATCGCGGATTTGACTTGGTTATGCTTTGCTGTCTAAGTCATGTTGGTGTGATGGGCAATGAGAGAGCTGATCTGCTGGCCAAGGAAGCTCTTTCATTCACTGTTTGTGATGTCCGCATTCTGGCATCTGATTTTAAACCAATTACGTATGAATTTTATAAAGAAAAGTGGCAAGAACAATTAATGGAGCTCTGAACATGAAAATAAATTATAATATATTGTATTCAGCCCACCCTTGGCAAGTGGGCGAAAAGCTCCAGGGAGATCAGACGTGAGGAGATTATGCTGGCCCGTGCTCGTATCGGGCACTCACATCTCACTCACGGCTATCTCCTGCCAAAGTATTTTAAGTGTAAAACACATATTTATTGAATGTGTCGATTTTGACATTTTACGCAGACGATTTTTTAATGTTTCTTCAATGAAACAACTTTTCGAGGAAGTCAACCCCTCGAAAATTTTATCTTAAAACTCCACCCATACATATCTGCCAACCGCAGCAACCCAGGATACACCGCCAGAATTGTAACCCACGACCCCTGTACACTGTACAGAGAAATTTATATCCCCTTTTGTTAACAAAGTGTGTTGCCTTTGGAATTGCCTATACATAGCCGCTCTTGTAAATCTTCAGCCATTTTTAAAGAAAAAATTATCACGTTACCATAAGGACCTCAATCACCTGTCTGTTTTTAACTCGTGTCCATTCACCAATATCTGTTGTTGCAAAGGATTCTATCACAATTTTTCATTTTATGAGTTTTCAAGTTGGCAGACTGTACAGGCCTTTTCAAACTTCGTTTACTATGTCATGCATGCTCAAAAATCTAAATGTTCCTCCTATGTATATTTTACGAATTTTACACTGTAGTGCCCCGATCAAGCACCGTGAACAAACACATTGGTTGAACAGTGATTGAGCAGATATGCTCAGGGATCCCCCAGGGGATCTCCCGTCTGCACTCACCAATAAAGACAGTGAATTCAGTAGAGCCCAATTTACTTGTGTTCTTTGTTGAGCTCCTACAATTCGTGACCCTGAAACGTTGATTTGCATATGCAATCAGTTGTATCCGCCTAGGGTGCAGATACTCTCTGCAGCCCCGTCACCGCCTAGTCGTGCAACCACGCTAGCCGCTTCTACAACCAAGACATGCCCGAAACTGATGCTGTTGCCGCCGCTGCCGCTGTAGCAGCCGCAGTCTCAGTCAAGCTGCCAAGCTTTTGGTGTTCTGGATCTGCTGCTTGGTTTTTCCAAGCTGAAGCGCAGTTTGCGCTGCGCGGCATCATCTCAGGTGAGACAAAGTATTACCAGGTGGTGGCCGCGTTGGACTCAAACACCGCACAGCGGCCACGTCCATCCTGCAAGACCCGCCAGCTGGTGATATTAAATATCAAGGCCTCAAAGATTTCCTACTCGGGGCGTTTGAGCCGACAGAAGCAGAAAGAGGAGAGCGCCTACTAGCAGTATTGGACCTGGTGATGGTAAACCCTCTGAGCTCGCTGATCGTATCTTGGCTCTGAACGGCGCTGCCCTTCAACATTTTTTGCTGTGCAGCCTGTTTTTACGGGCCTTGCCGACAGCAGTGAGGAACGCCATCTCCACTTCGCCACTTAAGGACTTGCGACAGCTCGCCTTGGAAGCTGACAACGTCGCCGCCTCCTGTGCAGGCTCGTTCTTTGCCGCCTCTGCCACCGAACAGCCCGCTATCTGTATGTGTAAGTACCACCAACGGTTCGGCCGTAGTGCTAAGCGGTGCTGCTCGCCCTGTGACTGGACAACAGAACCACCACGGCGCCAGGGAAACGCCGAGGCGAGCCCGCACTGGTGACCAGCGTGGGTCAAGCGACGTGAGGTTGTGTCTCAGGAACAGAAGGTTCACAGCTCGTCTGATGTGTGCTGGAGTACAGCATGCCCTGCTTGGAGCGGACTTTCTACATCGGCACCACTTACTCGTAGACATCATGGGACGTCGACTTGTGGATACGGCCACTCTGTCCACCGTGATTGGACCCTCAGCAACCAGCACAGCGAGTGCAGGCAGATGTTGGGTGACACCCGTTCACCTAGACCCCTGCGCACTCCTCCTGCAGGAGTTTCCGGGAGTCACGCAGCCAGACTTTGCTCAGCACGAGCCTCGTCACGGAGTGCACCATCACGTGGTCACGAAAGGTCCTCCAGTCTGGGCCAGACCACGCTGGCTGAACCCAGATTCACCTCCAACCTATGGAACAAGGTAGCTACGTCTCTCGGATCCAAGTTGCATCGGACCACTGCCTACCACCCACAGGCCAACGGCATGGTAGAACGGATGCACCGCACCTTGAAGGCAGCCTTACGAGCCCGTCTCACCAGACGCGATTGGATAGGTCAGCTACCGTGGGTGCTGCTTGGTTTGCGCGTGGCGCATAAGGAGGACTTGGATGCCGTCCCGCAAGACCTAGTCTTCAGACACAGACTGAGGATACCTGGAGACCTGCTTCCCCTAGGGACGGCTCGTACACCGCCTAAAGTGC